>VZTU01025862.1:315097-354708 GCA_013400835.1 Zapornia atra
AATAGTGCCTGGGAATGAAGCAGCGGAAGGTGCTAATAACTGTATAAAACTGCAAAACCTCCTCATTTGCTTTGGGCTGTGTATCCCTAAATGCACATTTGTAGCGAGGAATGAAGCTATTGTCACAGCACAGCAGCTGTGTCTCAGGTTCAAAGCTATCACTGCTGACTGTCCCTTGATGAAGGGGTGTGGGGTGGGTTACCAAACCTGGTGGATGGGCTTTCTTATGGAGTGAAGTCAGATGGCTGCTGACCTTCAGGGTGTTCCTGGGCTTGCGTAAATCTGATACTAGTTTTGGGTATATGTGATGCTGTGTCAATGAGCGATGATGACCGTGTTGTGTTAGGTGTGACACTCGGAAGGTGCATGTGTGTTTAGCAGGCAAGGAAAAACAAAGGAGCAGTTGGCTCCCTGGGTTCCACATCCAGTGTGTGGCATCAGCCTGCCCCTAGTGAAAGGGGTGTGAGGTATTCTGCTTCACCCATCAACTCAAACTGTCCTTGGTGGAAAACATAAATGGCTAAACACAGGTCTCCTCTGGCCCCTCGGCAGGTTCAGTGCTGGATCCATCAGGGATCTGGGGTATTCTGAGTTCCCCAGTGGGTGCTCTCATTCATGAGCAAAAAGAACACAATATAGCTCTTAGGTCAGAGGTTCAGCTATGAGCTCTTATGACACAGATCCTTGTATCGACTAAGAAATGTGACAGGCATGTTGCTGTATTTGCATGGAGCAAATTTGCACAGCAGTGGAGTGAGTGCCAGGGTCTGATGGCCTGGCTTTGTGGCAGGGGTGAGGAGTCCAGGGAGACAGTTGGGAGAACCAAACTCCACAGGGTTTGGGGAGCAAGTGCACAGCATGTTACTGCTGGGGCTTGTCCCTGGTTGGAGATTTCTCCTGTGTTCTTCAAAGCATAGAGTCTGAGGGGAGAGGTTTTGGGAACAAACGAAGGCTCATGATTCCTGCTGTTTTGGCAGGGGCTCAGAGTCAGCCCCCCAGGAGGTGATGAAGAGAAAGTGGAAAAAGATTTTGATATGCTAGGAGAAACATGTTTCCACTCTGCTGAAGCCCTGAAGTGCTAAGCCAAGGGCACACCTTGGCCACTCTGGCAACAGCAGCCTCAGCGTTGTGCTTAGCATGGGGCTGCTGGCTCTCCCAGGTCTCTCTCATGCACATGCTCACTCTACATATGTACACATACAGATATAACTTAAAATAAACAATGCCACATAGCTGCTGAGTCAGAAACTGGGCCCTGGCCAGGAGCCCACAGCTTGGCATTACCTCTGTTCCCTCAGGGGATTTCCAGCATAATTTAGCCTTGAGCTTGATTAAGACCTTGGGTTCCAGCAGCCAAATAAAGGCTTATAATGATCTGGAAGATAAAAAAGTCATAATGCCTTGTATGAGAAAAGCAAAGAGCAAGAGTCACGTAGCAGAAGGAAAAGTCACCATTACATAGCAGTGCGGTCTTGCACATGGTGCTGCAGTGGATTCGGGACACAAGGCGGCTGCTGCTTCCAGTGCAACGAGCATGAAACAATGAAGTCATATAACAGATGATGCCCTTTTCCTCTGACCCCTGATGTTTTGTAGGAAAAAGGAGTATCCATAACACAACAAACATTATTAGTTCAAGTTACACTGTGGAAGCATTGCGCCACACCAGAGCGCAAGCTCAAGGCAGGGTATGTTGCCTGCCAGCCGCGCTTTGCCACCCCACCTAGGAAGCACCCTCCTGCTCCATGTGTGGGGCTCAGCTGCAGGCTGGAGCTGTCCCTCAGAGGGTTTGGCCTAGAGAGAGATTGGCTGCTTCTGACCCACGTGCAGGCAATGTTTCTGTATCAGAGCGTGAATGGCTCAGCCACATTAGTGGTAAGGTGCAAGCATGAGTGCACGCACAGGGGAAGAGCCCCTTGCTGAAGTTTGGTGACCAGCACTGGGCTTGGCAGTGCAGAATAATGTCTGTTCTGCATTCAGGCTCGCCTCTCTCTGCCCCAAACACACAAAACTAGGTAATTAGAGTCACCGAAATGTTCTAATGCAGGAAGGTAGTCTGCGTTTTGTCAGGAGGGGGGAAAAAAAAAGGTTGGCTGCTGTGCAGCACTGCAGACAAGAGCTGGAAGAAGCCTAGCTCTTTTCTCCCTTGGAAACATATCTCCCACACTAAAATAGACCTTGGCTGTGCCATTCTTCCTACAGGGTTAAAAGAGACAATTATTATTTTTTAAAAATCATATTCCAGGACATGATGCTAACTCTCCTTTTCATCTTTGGGGTCGTTTATCCCAATGCAGCGTAACCCTGTACCAGCAGCATCTTTGGGCTGTCATGGCCTCGGGGCTGGTGGCAAGGGACAGGCTCCATGCTTGCAAAGCAGGATGCTTTGCTGCCAAGCTGAGCTGGTGCCAGGTATGGCATCTGTGGCAGCAAGGGTGCCTTGTAAAGCTAAGACCTAACCCTTGTACATGCAATGGGTGGCAGAGCCCCAGTGCAGGACTGGTTACCAGCTGTGGGGAGCAGGAGGGCTGATGGCAACCCTCCACCATGTGGGAATGATTAAAGAAAGAATTGGGCTGGATAGATCCCAGATGAGTTAACTTAATAAAGTTGTGGCCTAATTAAACCACATCCCTTGCATCTTATCTGTCTTCCTGCATGTCCAGAGCAGTGCCCGAAGACTCTGCTGCTACTGAGTGTTCACTTTGCACTGCAACCCAATAACTACTACCTGCACCCCTGGTCGCTGGGCAGTGCTAATGAAATTGTGGGGAGATGTAATGGGATTTGAAGTTCTTACTACCTGGAGTCATTACGTGCTGGTCAAGCGCTTGCGGGTTATCCCGCCCTATAAATAGGGAGGTAGATGCATGCAACTCTTTCAAGCATGGCTATTTCTATTAAGTATATCCAATTAACCTTGAGGGGTACGGAGATCTGAGAGCCGGGAACAAAACTCATCATGTAAAAGCACGCAGAGGCTTCAGTAACAAAGTAAAAGGCCTGTGAGTTTAAAGGGTCCCTCCTGCTCGCCCAGTGCTTCAGAGGTGCGTTACTGCCCAGCCTTTCAGCAGCCAGGCCGGGGATGTAACCCGTGGGTGACACATCTGTGCCCCGTGCTAGTTAAATGAAGGAGGCAGCGTTAGGTGTGACTTGGCAGAGTGGTTTGTAGGTGAAACCTCACACCCATGGACATGTAGGTGCTGCTCAGGAAATGCAGAAGCTGCTGGTGTGGTTTGCTGTGAGTAGATGTGAGTTTTAACGTAGATCTGCAAAAGCCAGAGCGTGGCTGGGGCTGGGGAAGCAGCCTGGGTGTCTCTGCCCAGCTCTGCCAGAGAGATCGAAGGCGTCCTGGGCAGGACCTGGCAGTGAGCTGGGGTGGAGACACCAGGAGCAGCATTCTTGGCTTTTCTGTCGATGCCTGCATGTGCTGGTGCTAGGAAGGGCTGCCCACATGCTGCTCCTCGGCACGGAGCTGACACTGGATGGCTCAAGGGACCGACAGTGTACAGATGTAAAAAAAAAAAATATTTAAAAAAGAAAAATCTTCCTCACTTGTATTCTAGGGAAGCTCCCTGATGGTGACCTGTGGAACACCATCACTAACACGTGTGGGAATTTGTGACTGACCTGTAAGAAAATAAAAGCTTCTCTCAAGTGGGAACGCAGGAGGTGTCTGCAGCCAGGACCGGGCAGGTTGGTTACCTCTCGCTCTGCGCCGCAGTCACAGCACAGCAGCGTTTCTGACTCGTAGGTCACCACACAACCAGAAAACTGATCCCCAAAACTACTTGCTGTTAAATGACTTGGGGGAAAATTTAAAAAAAGCTACACTAGTGAGTCCTAATAGGAAGGTTTGTGTTCTGCATATCTGGTCTATGTCTTGCTGCAGAAATAAACAGTCCTTAACTGAGAAGTCTCTGTGGACAGCAGCATAATAGATGAAGGAGAGATGGTTGTATCATTTTGCTCAGTTGGTCATTACATGGAATTATAACTGTATTATCAATAAGCCTCAATGTCATTACCTTGCTATACTTGGCAAATGCACACATGCACTCAAATAAACATTCTCCATTAGAAATATTGCGGCCCGTTAGCTAACTCTGGCTGCCCGGAGCCCCGTCGGCAGCTCCCCGCTGCTCACCTGGTCCAGGGAATACTCCATGCTGCTCCTCCAGCAGCACCATGGCCCTCTGCATCCCCCTCCTCATATCCTACGAGATCTGGGCAGGCTTCACCAGGGCATGGGCACCAGCAGCCAGCCTTGCCATAACATTTTGGAGTCTGAAAGTCCTTCCTCAAAGGAAAAGAAATGTTAGCATTCACATATCTGTATCAGCATCCACAGCCCAGGCAGTAAATTTGGTTGCGAGTTTCGGGATATTTATTTTCAAAGGGAGCATTAATAATAATTGCTTCCTCCCTAATGAAGATAAGTGTCACAGGAGACTCCAGGTATTGTGTATTTCATGTATATGGTCTCAAATTCTTCTGTATCCCTCTGCAATTTATTTTCACTCAATTAATTTTATTTTATGATAAAGTAAATGGCCCACAGTGCTGATGGGCATTAGCTGTGGAGCTATCACATTATAATACAATCAGGTTAACTCCTAGCACTATGAGTTAACACTCCCATCTGCCACACATGCCCCAAAATTATTATCTTTCTGGAAAACCCCATTTCCAAGACTGCTGGTAACGTGCAGCTGAGTTACTGCCACAGGCCGAAGGAGCATGCACCCTGTGAGGGGCTGCAGCGCAGAACCTCCATCACCTCTGAAAAGCACCAGCATAGGTCAGATGTGTTTCATGGGATTTTTAATTTATTTTTTTTTAATTGTCCTGTTCTCAGTGTTAAACTTCTGAGGATTTTGAGCAACACTAGGGGAAACTGTGTTTCAGAATTCCACAGGCTGGCCAAACCTAAGCTGGTATCTTCTAAAGTCACTTTGGAAAAATATAACAAACATTTCTGTAAAGGTCGTTTGCTGGATTTCAGGGAGGAAAACATAAGATGAGTTCTTTTACCCTAAATACTGTGTAACATATCCATAGCCAGTAGAAACACATTTTTGTTTAGGAGCCCACAGGTGCCTACCTGGAGCCAGGGTGCCTTTCCCAGCCCCTCTGCCTGGTGTACTTGTTGCAGACCAGATGGAGCTGTGTGGTGCACTGATGGGGACCTTGCCTCACCCCCTGGGGCAAAGGGCGGAGTGCCCTGCAATGCCAGTGCTGTGAGGCACAAACCATAGCCAAAACCTGTCCCACCTCACCCTTCATGCTGGTATTGCCTTCAGAAAGGCCATGGTGCTTTTGTTTCAAGGGGCTTGAGTTTGGAGAAAATAGTCTAAAGCCTAATTTAAGGCTCAGAGTGAAGCTTTATGGTCATGTTTAACATTGTCCCAAGCAGGGGCTTGTGGAAATGCCGCCCCAGTGTTTGCTGCAGCAGCAGCACCCCTGCTCTGTGATCAGCATGCCCTTTTCTTGCAGGGGCTGCCAGATGGTGTGGGCACAGGCGCCCAAAGGAGTCTCCGCCCCCCTCTAGTTGGGGCAAGGTGGGCATCACTCCGGGGCTCCTTGCTCCACTTCTGGTGCTGTGCTGGGTGCAACAGCACCTGTGGTGTGCAGGCAGGATGGGCACGACTGTTTCAAGGCAGTGAGTGCTTCAGGCATGTTGGTGGGCAGGAAGATGAGTTTTGGGTTGCATGTGGGCAGTGCTGAGACATCAAGTACTCCAGAGTAATTAGACCTGGTTGAACACCACAAAGTCTCGCTAAGTGGTGTACCTGAAGATTTCAAGCCTTCCCTTGCAGTCAGTACAGCTGGAAGCTTTTTTTCCTTAAAGTTGGCTCTAATGTCCCTGCTCTGGGAGGTGAAGCTTGAGGGAATAACTCCTTAATCATAGCGATAAAAATGATTTGGTCAATAATACTGTACTCCCAGAGTCTGTGCCACTGTTTTTTCCTCCCAGAGGAAATGCTTGCAGCCTAGAGCAGTTTGCTGTCTGGAGAATGTGTGCAGGCTGCTGATTTTAAAAAAAATAAATAAAAATCTTTCCAAATTTAAAATGTTAAATCCACAGTGAAGGTTGGGTCTCTTCTGCTCAAGCGGTTGTGCCAGGGCAGCATTCCACCTCCTCTCAGCATCGATGCCCATGGTGCTGAGGGACACCACAGGTGCCCTGGGGAGGGGGGGCACTGGCCAGCAGGGACCTGTGAAGGGGGCTTAAAGCTGAGTGAAATGGCAGTTTTACTGCTTAAGTGCAAACAACTAAAAACGCTTTCTCAACAAGCACCCAATAAAACTGTATTATTACATCCTGTGAACAGCTCCAAAATCCTTAACTCGGGGATATCAGCAGCTCCTCAGTGAAACTAAGCTAATAAACAAGTAGATAATTAACAAAGGCAAACATGAATCTCGGTACCAGTGACTTCATATTAAGGACCCTTCTGGTTTTAATATTTGGCATGTATGCATGAAATAATTTATTGCTGTTTCAAAGCAATTTTGACTGTTAAACGTTCATTGGTTTGCTGAAGGAAACAGTAAAAAAAATTCTTTCATGTGAACATTAGTTCTTAATTTTAACATTTCCTTATTTTCTATAATGGGATTTGATGTGGCAATAAGCTTTAGGAACAGATCTAAGTGGAAAAATATTGTTAGCAGGTGAAGGTTTTCTTATCGGATCCCTTAGCTATCTGCTGAACAGGATGGTCTCATCAACAGGCGCCTGCTGAAGCTGAGCACTTGCGTGGCAGGGCGGCTGGCCTGCCTTTGGTGCCATCGCTGACGAGCAGTGTTAGGGACAGGAAACAAAGGTGAGAGGCACGCTCTGCGTCCCGCTGCTGCCCAGGGTTTGGGATGTATCAGCTTACTGAAGGCCCACGTAAATAAACTGCACCCAGTTGTGACTGTGTGAGCAACTGGGGAACCTCTGTACAGAGAAGCGCATTCAGTCGTCACTGCGCGTCCCCCAACCCTTGGCAGCTTGAGCCTGGGCACAGCTGGCCCGGGAGCCCCGGGTTGCTGCTGGAGCTGAAAGAAAGGCTCCGCTTTGACCACGGCTGCTGTGAGTGGTAACTTTCAGATTGTCAGACACTGAGTGGTGTGTAGAAATCAGGCTCTTCTGCACACAAATTCCATGCCCTGCTATATCTGGTCTGTGTTTATGTACTGATTGAAGAAAGAAGACGTTTTGCTTGACAGCACTGTACAGTCAAGAGATAATATACAGAAACGTCTCCAAAATACTTCCAATCTATTTTTATTTTGAAGCAGTCCTGGATAATGTCATGGCACGGTGCACCTTTAATTCTGGGGGAAAAAAGTCTGCGTGGGAAGGACCCATCGCGTGCGTGGTGCTGTGTGCCAGCGTGACCTGCTCAGCACTTGGGCTGGCAGGAAAGCTGTGGCGGATGAAATGCGCCGTGTGGGGTGGCAGCCGCGATGGTGCGAGGGGGGCTTTGGCTGCAAGAAATAAGTTACACTCTATGCAGTTAACCCAATGAGAGCCACAAGCAGGACAGGGGTGTGCTGCGCGCTGTGTTTATGAACGCCTTGCCAAATCCTGCTCCCCACTAAGACCGGCCTGCAGCTGCCATCCCTTTGCACCCAAGGGCACCCCGCAAGCAGCGTGCATGGCACAAATGTGCTGTCCTCACCATGGCGCTCTCCCGCCTGCATCAGAAAGGGTTTGTTTAACGGAGGCATGGAAAAGTCATGGTATGGTTTTCTTTCCTGACCTTATTTTACTATTAGTACTGTGGCATACAGAGAGGTGCAGATAGGCAGGAAAGCCACAGCATACTTTTGAATAGGAAATCTAGCAATTTCTTTGTGGTGACTTTAATCTCCTGCATTTTTCCCAGCTTGGTTTTCACTATTATTAGGCACAATTAAAAATTAGTAAAGCTGAGGTAAGAATTAAAGTTTGTAATTAAATTTTCTCTCCCTCCTGTGGTTAGCATGAGTTTGATGTCGATTTACAATGAAGACTCCTTTTTGCGGCAATTAGCTTTCAAAGAAGCAGGCAGTAATGGAAAGCATTTGCTAAATCAAAAAGGCGATGGCAAACCGTGGCTATTTACAGCTGAGGGGCACCTTCTGCTCCACACGGGGCCTGTGGCAGGCTCCATCGCCCTCTGCCAGTTCACGCACGGGCCCGCAGCCGCCGGGCAATGCCCCGCTCACATCCATCTCTGTGCTTGGGCGAGCCCCTGAGGCAGCCAGGGTGGTGGGGAAGGGCTGCATCCAGCATCCTTTGTATTGGAGTTGGAGGTGCTCTCACTTTGCTCGCCACCACTCTCCCCCCGCGCTGCGAAACTGGGCGGTGGGAGCTGCGCGGCGGCTGCCCTACATAAAGCGAGTTCCCGGGCTTGCATTTCATTTCAGTGCAAAAGTCAAACTGAATGACTCATGCCAAATCTTTTTATCTCATCGCTGCGACTGTCAGCGTAGCTGAACTCCAATAAGACTATACTTATTGGAAGGGTTATTTTTAAGTACCGAGCATGTATTTATATGTGCGGCGATACTTCATCATTTTCAGCTGATTTGATCTACCGGAGCAGAATAGTCCCTCTTTATAATAATCTCCAACATGTTAACTCATTCATCTGGGTACGGCAACAAGTTCAAGTGAGGCCTCCAATATGTTAATTATTCATGCATGAATCTCTTATTTCATCTAGCCTCATCCGCACCAGACTGCCTTTTCTAGGAAAGCTCTCTGTTGAGAAGAAAGCAACAAATACTGTACAGTGATTTGGGGAGGGGGGGGGGGGATTGGGCTGCATATTCCAAACTATAATTGTCTCGTCTCAGACCTTTTTCTCTACTGCCATCTATTGTGCAGCAAAAAATGCATAGTTCTCCAGCACAAAACTGCAAGTTCTGGTTTAAATGAGAAGGGTCGTTTGGTGGTGGCTCCTGGGTGCTTGCAGTTGCTTCTGCTCATCAGAGAACCTATTAAGTTAATAAGAAGAAGTAAAAATGACCAGGAAGCAATAATTAGGAGGCCTTAGGAGCACCTAAGAATATAGAGGGGATCTGGTGTACAAAATGGGCTGCCGGGGATTTTCTTGTAAAAATATCCCATAAAGGGGAAGTGGCCCCCGGCTCCCCGGATGGCCAGCACCAGGATGGTCCTTGTTCTCCTCCTACTCAGGTCTGTGTCCATGAGAGTCTTGTGGGGCCACCTCACCCGGCATGGGGACATGCACAGCCTCAGGCAGGGCAGGCACAGGCTCCTGGTCCCTGCCCAGGGCTTGTCCTATCCTGGGGAGCCAGGCAGGAGGTGGTGCAGGGACCCTTGTCTGTGTGTATGGTCACCCCCCCATCCCACACAGCTGCAGCCTCTCTGAAGGGAAACCACAGTACCTGTGCGCGAGCACGTGGCGGGCTGACGGGAAATGGAGATTTCCCCCTCTGCTTGCTTTCTCTCTGGAGTGGCACCATGTTTCTGCAGGGTGGGTCGTGCCACTTGTGCAGAGAGCTAAATGACACCGCTCTAGTAATGGCAGCCGGGCAGAAATGCCTTCAGAAAGGCAAGAGCTTTGGGGCAAGTGGTGTTTCCCCGTAGGGCAGGTTCAGGTGTTTCGCTTCCCGCTCAGACTGGTTTAACAGTAACCCTGCTCACTGGAATGGAGTTACTCCTGGTTTACATCAACACGATGGGAGAACTCCTTGGGGAAGCCCAAGGTCATCCCCAGAGAGGCTGGGTTTTTGGAAACATCAGCCAGGTTCAAAACTAGGACCTTGTGAGTTTCCCTTGTGGTTTGCCAAATGAACTGGACCCATCACGGCAGAAAGTGTCAGGCAGCCCTTGCTCTCTCTCCTTGCACCGCTGATGGGCTGCTGTGTTCGTGGCTCCCACCACTTCAGATTACTGGGGACCACTGGCTTTTAGGGATGCTTAGTTGTTATGGTTTAACCCTAGCATGACATCATATGGTACAGAATATCCCTTCTTGTTCACTCCCAGCCTACTCACTGTTGGGATGGTGTGAGAAGCTGAAAAGGCCTTGGCTCCGTCTAAGCACTGCTCAGCAGTAACAGAAATCTTGTAACAAAAAATCCCAGGGAACACCGTTCTCAGTAGAAAAACAAAAGATTGCCCCATACGAGCTACTATGAAAAAAAAATTAACTTTACCCCAGCCAAAACCGGCACCCTGCTCCACGCAGGCAGACAGATCTACCAGTAAAGGGGGAGTTAGCACTACTGGAAACTCACGGTGAGGTCCTCAGTGGTACATGGGGAACATGTGATTACATGCTCCAGCATCCGCTTGCCCCACCGCAGGGCTGAGGTCCCTTTCTCTCTGTGGCTCTGTTTGCTTCCAATTTTGTCAGCCATTTCCTGGGCAGTAAAATAAAACTGCCCAGCAATAAAGATAAAGCCAGTCAAAACCCTCTCTGCTTAGGCTGCCCCACAGGATGTCCCCATGAGGATGCACCGTCTCCTGTCATTCCTGGCACACAAAGGGGAAGGATGTGGCTGTGTCCTGGCTACCAATTTAAATGCATTTGTATGGCATCAAAAGCAGTAAATCCACAAACTAGAGGGAATTTAGCAGCAAAATCAGGTGCAGGATGACAACAGTGATACAGCGATGATGGATTCTTAAAAAAACCCCAACAAAACAAACAAACAAAACAAAGCAAAATAAAAACCCCACCACAAAACTGAAAGGTTATGACCAGAGTATTTTCAGGGGAAAGCAAAGTTAAAATTGTGAAAAATAGGATCAAAGTAACAGAAAGCATATGAAAATTAATGACCATCCTTAATACATCTTGCATGAAAGACAGCTGAAAGCCAGTTACTAGCGGAGTGTATATGACAGCGTATTGAATTGGTTTTGATCATGTGAATGGTGTAATGTGCTGTGGCCCTAGGGCAGAAAGGAATACAGCTACTGCGCCGTACCGCTCCCTTGCAGAATGCCATCACAGTACCTGTTTTACAACTTAGCGAATACTAAAAAGCCATCCATCTATATCTAAACCGAAATGACATTACATATTTTCTCTGATTTATTAGTAAACTACTAAGTAGTAACATTAAGCTTTTAGGAAAAGATTAACAACATGTGCAGCGGTAACCTGTCATCTTAATTTAAGGGAAAGCCGCTGAAAATGCTCACTCTTTGTGAGGGAACATGCAAAATCCTTTGCCTAATGGATGTGGAAACGGTATTAGATCCCTCTCGCTTCAGGACATTAAAAGCGCGTTATTTGTTCTTTATTTGTTTGGGGTTAAGTTTTGCTCCGGTTTCGTTCGGGGTCGGTTTTAGCCCAGTGCGCGGGTTCTCGCTCCATCCCCGACCCCTTCGCCATCTCGGCTGAAGCGCGGGGCTCCGCTGCAGCGGGACCCGAGCGCGGCGGCCGTGTCGGCGCGTCCCCCCGCTCCCCGCCTCCCGGCCGGCTTCTGTCCCCGCCGCGCTCCGGGNGCGGGCTGCAGACAGCGGCCGCCGCCGGGAGAGCGGGGACGCGGCGCCCCGGGTGTCCCAGCGCCGCGTTAACACCAGCGGTGGGGGCGCGGGGGCCGCTCCTGCCCCGCTCCTCTCCCCCTCCTGCTCCGCTCCTCTCCCCCTCCTGCTCCGCTCCTCAGGCTGGCGCTCCTGCGGCCGGGCTTAGGGCCGGGGGTTCAGGCTTCAGGCTGATCCTTGCGTTGTTAAGGACTACTTTGTCGGCGCTGGGAGAAGCCAGACCCTTCGAAGAAGTTAAAAGTGCTGGTGCGAACAACTGCGTGTGTTTATCAACGTCGAGACAAACGTTAGTTTCCCCTCCGAGGCTGAGGGGGGATAATTCCAACTAAGATTTTTTTTTGGTCTTCATCTGTTTGTCTCAGTTGTTTTAAAGGGTAGCTGCTTGGGTCTGGCAGCTTACAAAACCAGTGCCAGTTCCCGCTGGCCGGGCCGGTGCTGTGCAGCAGCGCCTGGCAGGAGCCTGCTGCCAAGCAGGGTTCCCATGGGAATGCCAATGTGCCAGAGCTGGTAGGTTTTGGTGGCAATGTGGGGATCATGCTGCATGGTTGCTAGCAAACCTGCCTGGCATCTGCCTGGTGCCTGATAGACCCTGGGGACACGGTGCCTGCAGCCTCGTCCCTGCCCTGGAAATCATCTCACCCTGCAAAGCATCTCACCCTGCCAGCCAGGACCCCCAAAATTGCGGTGCCAGGCTGCATGCTGCCCGTTGTGGGGCAGAGGCCACCAGGCTCAGCTTTGCTCGGAGCTGCCAGCTGAAACACGGTGCTGTTTTTAAAAATGGTAAATTTGAACCATAGCCCAGAATTAATTTATATTAACGCGAGAGATCGAAATGCTGCTGTTGTGACCTAGTGATGCCACTGCTTACTGTGCTCTGGGGTAAATGAAATGGAAGGCTCCAGTCAATGGCAAATCGAACCTGCAACATTTGTAAAAGCTTTTGAGTCCGTTTGAGCACAGAGGCAGGCTAAAGAGGAGTTTCCATAGTCAGGCTCGACTAAAATTCCCAGTTGCATCCCCCACCAGCAATGATCAGTGTGTGCTGGTAGAACCACACATGCTCGAGATAACGTGTTTGGCACAGAACTCCAAGCCCACTCGTACCTGCGATTATTGCTCAAGGATCTCTTAGAAAACCAAGTAAGGGGAGAGAGAGCGCACAAGAATCTTGCTAATGATTCAACAATAAAGCATAAAATCCGTATAGAATCAATATTGCATCCCAGTCCAAAGCTAACTTGGGTCAAAGCAGAATTCCAAAAGATCGGGATACGGATTGGATCAGCCCTTAATGAGGTGTTACAAAAGAAGTGCCAGTAAAATATACAGGCCAGCATATATTTTATGGGGAAGATAGTCTGAAGTCAACATTACAATTTACTAATTCAGTAGAACAGCTGGAAAAATAAATTTGTTTAGCTAGAATAGCACATCTATTTATTGAGCCTCCTTCCGAAGATATGCACATATCAACAGTAGGATTGGTCTCTAAAACATGGGGGAGGAGAGGAGGGGGGTGATGGTGAATTCAAATTGATGCGCTACTTATTCCACACTAGTAATTCAATTAATGATTTTATAGACCCTGTGCTGTCTCACATTCTCAGTCGTTCTCAGGCAAATGAGATGGGGAATCAAGCAATTAGCTGGGGTTGGCAATGTGGCGGGTTCAGCCTGAGCAGAGTGCTGCACAAAAGCCCCCTCTCGCTGCCTGCTGGAGAGCAGGGCACTGGGGAGCTTGCCTTCGGCTTCCCAAGAGGAAGCTGCATGGCAGCCTTCACACTCTTGCTACCAGAAACTTTGGTCCATTATTCTCACCAACAGCAGTGGGTTGGCCAGCGCTGATACAAAATGCTTTCATCTCGTCACTTGCTTCCATAACTTTTTTTGGTGGGGAAAAATCCCTGACAGAGGTTTTCCATACTCAGCCTTTGCTGAGGGCTGGTGCCATAAGGAAATAGTTGTGTGTGATTTCTGAGTTATGACCAAACTTTTGGTCAAAGCAGCAGCAAAGTGCTTGAAACTCGAGATGAATGTAAATTTGATCCAGGAAATTGTTTAGGTACCTGCCTAATTTTAAGCAGCAAAATTGTCCTACTGCATTCACCTGAATTACTAAAGCACTTGAAGATAAACACTTGCTGCCATCAGGCTCTGAGACCCCCAACCAGTGCCTCTCCCAGGCCTGGGTGAAGCTGAGGCTTGGCAGACAAAACAAAGGTCTCCTGTAAATTGTGCTTTGAGTATTTAATTGTGTTCAGGTATTTTGTAGTAGTATTTGCTGATCTGCATCAGCACTGCCACCAAGAAATTATTTGTCCCCAACAAGCCCATGCCCTGGCTTAGCCTGGGGTAGCAGCCTTCCTTGAAGCATTCCTCAGTCTTTTTTCCCAGTGTTCGTTCCATTATGTCGTTGTTCCGTTTGCAAATGAACATCTCACCGAAGGCTTGGAACTGCTGCCGTGTGTGACAACTGCCATCCGTGACCATGAGGACGCTCCATGCCTGGGTGACTGAACACAGGCAGAAGTGCTGGCTGGACACACTGCTGGCGCTACCCGCGCTGAGCCCGGGGTGCAGGGACAGCGGTGCCCCCTGCACCTCGGTGCAAGCGAGGCATGGCCTCGGCGCTGATGCCTGTTACTAAGGCACACTTGGTTATATTCTTCCTATGCAGCAAAACTACCTTTTTTTCAAGAGGCCAACGGAGGTCTCTATATTTTATTCACATAATCCAGACCTTCAGTGTCAGTGCCTGAAACGAATTACTGTTTATATTAGAAACTTAGTTTAATAAATTAAGTCTGGTCTATGAACTGTCAAAGTTCCTATAGTCTGCAATTCATATAGAACAGATGCCTTTTCCATGACTCTTAACTAGAAGTGGCCAACTTGATTGCTTCCTTTTTGCCATTACTACATTCTGTAGGTTTAGTTATCTACTGCCTACAGAGAATTCAAAACAATTTAAAAGGGCATCTGGTATAAAGCACTCTCCAGGAAAAAAAAAAAATCTTTCCATATACAATAACTTTCTGTTTAGGTCAGAGAATTATTCAATAATTGGCACTTGTTTAACAAGACCATTCAGAATCAGTTTGGTTTGGGTTTTCCAATCGTAGGTAGAGTTACAGGAGTTTTTTTTTCTTTCCCAGCAAGCAGGTTTGTGAGTCCTAATTTCCAACATATTTGTGGCACCACCATGATTAAGACCTAACAGCTAATTTTTGTACAAGTAACAAACACATATTTCAAAAGTGCCATAAATAATTCAGTGATTTTTTTTCCCCAGATTGTTTATAAATTATAAATTTTCATTTACTCTGTCCTAGTTTTATATAATACCAATAAAAACGGAGAGCTAAAAGCAACGGTTTAATTGAAGAATAGAAAACGAGGGTAGGATGGTCAGAACAGACCTTTCTGACTTGTGTTCCAGTTTCCCAGTCACCATCATTTAAAAGGCTGGACCTGCTAATATGGGCTGTTATAAACCCTCACTTCCAATATTTATGTTTTGTGAAGCACTTTTAATGCACAAACAGTTGTCACATGAAAAGTTAATAATGAAGCACATCCACAAGGATGAAAAGAGAGCAGGGCTGATGCTCATTGCGTCAGGAGTTGCACATCCAAGCGTTTCCAGGTAATATTTTTTCCGTGTTGCACATTAAAGCATTTCACTGCAGGACCTCGAGCCTGCTGGCACGGGCAGGGGGAGGCTGCGGGGCTGGGACAAGTCCCTGCAAGGGCCATGGGGAACAGCTGCCCGATGAAATTTTCATGGTGCTCCCCAGTAACACATCAGGCTCTCGGTAGGGCCTGTAACCTTGCCGTGGTGGGAAGTGAGAAACATTTTTCCGTGTTCCCATGTCTGTCACAGCCTGTGAGATGAAAACAGCCACAGGACAGCCCAAGCTGCTGCAGTGTCTGTTTGGCTGAGATCATTTCATTAATGGCCGAGGCAGAAACCCTGCGCCCCTCACTCCGACACAGCCGCTGTGCTCTGCTGCTGTCTATAATGTGCATCTCATGGCAGGCTCGGCTGCGTTGCAGATTTGCCTCCCGAAGCCAGGTCATGGTCCATGAGCTGTTCATCTGTACCTGGTGAATATCCATTGAAAATGGCTGTGGTTTGTGCTTGATTTGGTGAGGATTTTCACAGCTCAGGCTGTTTTGGTCTCATCTAAAGCACCACCAGTGCTGCTGTGCTGTTACATGTGGTGATGCTCTGTCCATTGGATGTTGGCATGGGGTGCCAGACTGGGGAGAAGGTCCTTGTTTTCGTGCTCTCCTCTTTGAGCCAAGAACAAGAGTAAGGCCAGAGAAAGAGAGAAAGCTCTGAGTTGGAGGGACCATCAGTCCGTCTGGTCTCACAGCATGCCCCCATCCGTGGCAAAAGCAATCTGATTTAGAGGAAGTTTCATAGTGCCAAGTTTGAAATAATAGTGAATCTCTGCAAACGACTGGCTATCGTGTATCTAGAGGCATGAGAGGTTTCTACCTGCAGAAACATGCTCTGCTCATTACATTTGTGATTTGTGAATGAACACTGTCAGTCCTGACATGCAATTTCTTTACAAATTTCTTTACAAGTGTCTTTTTTTTTTCTTTTTTTTTTTTTTTTTACTGTGAAGGCTAATACTAGTAAAGAAAAGTCTTTTGACAGTGGTGTGAATTGCCAGGAAGGCTGACACAAGGAGGGATGTGCTGACGTCCCCCACCACAGTATGTGTTGGCCAGTGAGCGAAATCAGCTTGCAAGACCCAAAGTTTACCTGCGATCTAGTGATGCTGTATCAGCTTACAGCAACTGAGGATCAGGCCCACAAGCCTTAAAAACCGAGCTGGTTAGTGGGGAGGGTGCTGCCAAATGATGACCAGCCTCGTGAGCAGCCTGCCCTGGGGCATGTGGGTTTATTGAAAACACTGCCTGCTCCTGCAGCCCTGGTCTCCTCCTTCTGGTGGCAGAGCCAGGCAGCAGACACAGGTCAAAAATTTCATCATTCTTGCTTTCATAATTGGTTGTGACAACATAGGTGGTAATATTACTCATTAGTTATAGAAGCTTCTTTCTCTGTGGAAAATGGAACTGCACAAGGATGCTTATATATACATGTATGTATACATGTGTAAGCAGTATGTAAAAGCATAATTTTGCTTGTGCAGGAGAGAAGCATCTCTGTCAGTGTGTTTGTGCAGCTCCAAACTCTTATGCAAATACGTTTTGTTGGATATTTAATCACAAAAGGAATAGCAAGTAGAAACCAGGATGACAAAACTAGAGTGTAAATGGGAAACACACACCAGAGCTGCAAGCAAGCTCTCTGTGCATGGAAGCATGGTGTGGACGCGTGGTTTGCTTCTGTACAGGAGGACAAACAACTCCAGCTAGGGACCACTGGGATAGTGTCGTCAGTGCACCGGTTTTAGTGCAGTGTCTATTTTTTGTAAGATAGATGCCTGCAGAACTCATCCCGTTGTGGTTGCTGGCAAACTTCCTCTTGGTTCGGGTGTTGAACGATGTGTAGTCATCTCAGGTTTCCAGTACCCATGGGACATGGTACCAGGCAGGGCTCATAATCGCAGAGGTTGATGGGTCTGTGCCACTCGTGTTTAGGGGCAGATTGGAGCGCCTTCCTGACACTGACAGAGGTGGCTCAACTGACTTTTTGTTACCTGGCTCGTCCTGCTCCCAATCAGGCCAAACACATGAGGGTCAACTCAAAATATTATTCCAAAAGTCGTGACTTTCTTCTTTCACGCTTTCTCTTTGATTTCTAATTTAAATCCATTCAGAAACCCAGCTGTGTTTTTCTTGGTGCTTTAAATTCATTTATTAATCTCAAATTGTAGGTACATTGGGGTTGTTTTTTCCCTTTTCCTTCTGTGCAAATGACATGACTCCAATCTGTTGGGTACGCCTTTCTCCTTCAATTATTCTGTTGTGAAACTTTCTTCGTGTCTGTAATCCTTTTTTTATTGGCTTGTCTTTTTTTTTACCTTCTACCCTTTATTTTACTGTCTCTCCTCTCCACAATGCTCTAATTATCTTAACTTTCCACAGCCATTTTGCAAGCCACTAGCCAAGGCAATTTCAATATATTTGAGCTTGCCAAAGTATTCTTGGATGGTCCCTGCAATGGAATTATACTGTACTGAACCTAAATCCGACCCGCTGCTGCTCTGATTATAGCCCTGCCCGGTCTGCATTGAAAAAGCCCAGCACATTTAAAGAGGCAGGTTTCCTATTATCTAAAGAGGCAGCTGTCATTCTCCCACATTCCTTCTTTTTCTAATTAGTTTAGTGAAATGGTGTCTGTCAAACCCACTCTTGACGGTGATCTTTGCACTCCGTTTCTTAAGCTGAAATGCCATTGTCCCATAAAACCTCAAGGTCCATTGCCATCAGGAGCTCGCTGGGAGCGACTCCGTTACACAGCACTATGAAATAAAACATTTTTTCAGCCAAATCCACATATGCCTTGTTCATAGACCACTGGAATTAGAGGGACTCTTTCCACTGGCTTCAGGGCTTTGGATCCTGCCCTATTTCTGTTCGCCCCGGGGTATCGCCCTGTGAGCCACAGCTTTACCTCTCACATCTTCCACTCCCAACACAAAAGCTGCTGCGTTGCCACTGACCCTAAATGATCTCCCCAAGTTGTTCACCACATTGTGGGGCTTCTAATTTTTCAGCTGTTTCACCTCACTGGAATCTCACATGTGGGGGACTCGATGGTGGAAAGTTGGAGAAGAGTTTTATTTGACAAACAGGAGCACTAGAGGAAGTGGGAGGCTTTCGTGATGCTGCTACAGGCCCAAACACGGCAGTTCCCACTGTATACCTTCCTATCCATATGGATACCGTATGACCTGGGGCTGCGCATCCCTTGCAGCAAGCATGTGGGACACTGCTGTGTGCAAACACTGGGACCTGACCAGGGGCCAGTCTTGGTGGGTACTCACTGTACTGGGCAAGCTCTGGGGCCGAGCCACATATTCCTTCATGAAATAAAAAAATCACAAAATGGACTGAGCAGTGGAACCAAGCCTGCTCTCCTCTCCTTTTTATTTTCATTTTCTGTCACTGTTGCTTCACCTTACCTTCCTCTCAAGCTCACTGTGCATCAGCAAGCTCAACATCATGGTTTACGGTTGTGTACTTGTCCCTTGAGCTTTTTCTTTTTTGTGGCATTTGGTACAAGGGCCAAATTTTGTGTAAGGAAAGATTAATTTAGTGATACCTGCTAAGGAGCTCTGGTCGGGCTTGAGTGACTTTCTAGATACCTGCGGCATACCTGAACGTGTTCAGCAATGAGCCGCAGGGTTTCTGGGGCTGTTGCAATGGAGCAGTTGAATGCTGCCTAGTCAAATGCCTGTCAAGGTCAGAGAGAATTAATTTAGGGGCAAATGAGCAGCTTTGAGATCTCCCAGCCTGGGTGTGCTGGGCACAATGTGTATCGTGGTCAGAGATGGAGAGCTTTTGGCTTCAGAAACTTGGAGAGTTTCATGTTGGCAGTGGAGGCACAAGTGGCTTTGGTTGTCTCTCTAGATGAAGGCCACTGACAATTCATCTCCCTCTCAGTCAGTGAAGCCTCTTAGGAACAACCTGATACGAAACGTGCAGCAGTTTTCAGTTCATTGAGACAGTCTCACCTGGCTCTTGCGCCCACAGGAGGGAATGCAGCAGCTGGCTGCAGCCACACACCCAGGTCTCCTCCCTGCACAAAGCGAGGTTTGGGGGCTTTGGGTACCTGCCCAGTCATGCCTGCAGGCTGGAGAACAGGAATGTGTCCACTGGCCTGGGAGCTTACAGACTTCCCTGGCACAGCTTGTTGGGATGAAAAAACAGTAATAGGATGGTATTTAGACAACAGCAGCTAAGTAGTCTTGGTAGGCTAAATAACGTTAGCACTACCTTTGCATGTACCTGTCTGCCTTCAGGGATGCTACTTCTGTCAAACTTAAGCCTATTAATCCCTTTTCCACACTCCCTCCTTTCACTTGGGACAGACCTGCTTTTCTGAAGCTGCCTCACTGACACTCTCCTTTGCTCAGCTTTTTCTTCTTACAAACCCACAAGCAATATTTGGTCGGAGATAGCTAGTCTACCCTGATGAGCTCTAACAGTCCTGAAGCTGTCTCTCTCCCTTTGATTTCTCAGCTGCTCCCTTCCCTCTCTGCTGCAAGAACTCTGCTATGCACGGCTGGTGTCTGCTCTCCATCTATTTCTGGTTTGTCCCCAGCTGCTCGCTGATGTGCCTGAGGGCTGAAGCCATAGGGAAGCCCCCAGCACCACTACAGCACTGTGAGCTGGGACGGACAGACCCCTCAGTGCCTCCTGATTATTTCGCCCTCACTATGAAGCTTTTCCAGGCATTGTCGTGGCAATCAATGGCACCTTGGTGTTTTGCAAAAGGATTCTGTGTCCCTGTCCCTCACTGGTGTTGTTGAGTCCCTACATATTTGCTTCAAGGTCTCTGGCATCAGCAGAGTGGTGGCGTCAGCAGATCGCAGGTGGCTCGGGTCCTTGGGTCCTTTTCTTTATCCTTGGAAGCCTTGAAAGTTTTCTCCAGGCAGGAGGTGAAGAGTCTGTTAATTTAACACTTCAAAATAATCTTTGCCCTCTATTTCTCATTCTTAAATACGATTGTGTTATCCAGGGAGATGTTTTAGGGACTTGGGAATGGTGTGGGGCTTCTGCAGCTTTCGCATCCAGTGCTCCTGCGATGCTTTTATTTCCATTGCCTCAAAGCATTTCTCGCCATTCACAAAAGCCAACCATAATGCCTGTGGGCTGCTGTCCTTCTGGCTTCATGTTCAGAGGCAACCAGCCAGGCAAGCCAGTGGTAAAAATCTGAATCTTGGCAACATGAAGATAAATTATTTTCCCCTGGGCTGCAGAGGGTAGGGCTGCGGAGCGCCTCGGTGCTTTTCTGGTCACCTGCGCTGTCAAAGGTTGAGAAAGCCAGGGGAAGGAGGCAGCCTAGTGGAACATGACCACCCACCTATCTCCACCCCCTGCCCCCCAGATGTCATCCCTGCTTCTCACTCCAACCCTTTTATCCAGAGAGGCAGACAAAAATGGATGGAGAGGGTGGGAAAACAGTGGGATTTACCACTGCTCTCACAATTAGCCCTTCCTGCAGGACAGTGCCACCAGCACAGCCCTGCCCATGCCCGCGGCTCCGTGCTGCTGGCCAGGTCACCTCCGTGCCATGACAGTCCTCTGGCACTTCTGTTCTTAGATGCAGGATGGACTGGGTTTTATTCAGAGCATCCAGTGATGCCGGGCATATGAGCATACTGGTCTGTGGTCACCGGTCTAGTTAGGTTTCCTCCTACAGATCTGGTTCAGTTTCAGGCAACTCAAGTTCCTGCCCTCAGCTTGTCTCATGCTGCAGGTCTTGTGCACAACGACTGGGAAAAACCTGAACTCGGTGAGTTCCCGAGCGTCTGAGCTGGTGCACGTGGGACCACCAGGAGTGGGACTTGACATGTTTTTAAAGCAGAAGTTTTTAAGCAGAAGAGACTTGAGAGGTGCTGTGCTGAGGTATCCACATGTGAGGGAGGAATAAGGACAAAATTGTGGGCTGAGCTTTGCTGGGAAATAATGAGGTTGGGGACGTGCTGAGGTAACTGACATGTTTGCACCACTGCAGTGCCACCTGAGGAGTACCGAAGCGCAGCTTCTAGGGGATGCAACACTCATTTTCTGTTTCTGCTAGAAAAAAAGGCCTGTGCATGCCTGATAGCAAATACAGCCCTCCGGCACCACATGCCCCAGCAGCTCGTGCTGTGCCAGTGACCTCCACACAGCCCCTGAACCACTCAGAAACCCCCCAAGCTGAATTTTTGGGATGGCTGAGGGGTTGTTTGCTACACCCTTGCCTGCATCCCTGAGTCCATGCAAGCAGTTCCAAGCCCACTGCCTGGTAGCGGTGGGGCACGGCGGGCTCTTTCAGAGAGGAGGTTTGCGGCAGGCTTGGGAAACAACAGGATATTTTAATCTTTTCCTGCAAAGTTTTGCACAAGACACAGTGTTGTGTTATGTTTGGCCTCATAGAGGGGTCCTGTCTTAAAGAGCTGGATTTCTTCTTGCCTGAGGGGGAAGGAATGATATCAACCAGATTTTTTGAATGCTAGCTGTTTACATACTGTTGTTGGGTTTGTGAACACTTTGGGTCATCAGCTCTCTTTCACAATGCCTTTGCCCAGGTACCACATGAGGAACCCCTTGTCCCTTCTGCAGCCACAGATGCTGCCAGGACACTGTTAAAGGCTCCTCTGGCTCCAGCAGCTGCCATCATGGCCCTCCCCCCCACTATGCAGCACCTTGGCTTTTTGGGCAACCCCCTTTCCAGTGTGTGCTCTCCCTGCTCATGGCCAGGCACGCCACCAGCCTGTCTAGGGCAGGTGTTGGCTCTGCAGGCTCTCCCATCCCCTCCTTGTGGGGCAGCAGGAGCTAGTCCCTGTCCCCAGGCTGTGGCAGCCCTGCAAGGCCACGTGTCCCCACACAGACACCCGTTTGTAGGAACGAACACGTCTTCCTGAACACTTGGACAGATAAAAACCATGTGTATGTTGGATTAGTTTTCCCCAGCTGTTCTTCAGCTCATGTTTTCTGTGAGCTGCATTGAATTTTGTTTATGCACTACCCAGGTTTCCCGTTTCCTTGAACCTGGGCACTGGGGCACTCTCCCCCTGAGATGCCTACAGTGCTGCTTCTCCCCTGGGACAGTGAGTCAGGTTCCTGGGGGGCTTTATAAAGCACCCTGGACACAGGCACCCCAATCCGCCCATGCAGGGCAATGCATCCAGCTGGATCAGCAGGGTTTTGTCTTCAACACTGCCTGCTCCTTGCAGTCCTCACAGGTCGGCGGACCAACCAGGGCTGGTCCAGCAGCTGACTTGTCCCAGCACAGATCAAGCTGCACGTTGCAGTGTGGTTTTGGGGTGGGCTGTGGCTCCTGCTCCCCCCAGCTGCTTGTGGGGCAACAGCTGCCCACCCTCCTGCACAGCTGTGGCTTTGCAGGGTCTCACCCAGGAGTTCCCAGCTGTGGGAGCAGCTCACGTGCTGTACAGGGAATTGCCCGGGTCTGGTTATCACCTTGGAAATTGATGATCCCAACATGAAAGGGAAGAAGGAAACCATGGCCAGAGCGGGGGTTTTCACAAACGTGCTGGATGGACCCGACCTGCAAACCCTCTCTCCAGCGGGAGATGTAGCAAATCAGGCCAGGCTCCTGCCTGCAGGCATCAAAGCCTTCCCACAAGCCAATAACCCACATTGTCTTCTGACTTTAAAACGTTTATTTTTTTCTATCTTTGTGAGAGTCACTTTTGCAATATTAAGGGACAGATCAATGGAAATGATTTGCTGTCTTTCCTTTTACAATTTAAATGAAGGCTGTGGTAAGTTCATAACTTAGTAATTCGTGCTGCAGGGTGGCTTCATGGCAACTGCATGAACTGGGGGACAGGCGACCCTTGCTGAAGAGCCCGCCTGGATCCGCGCTGGCTTTGTTCTGAGGAGGTTAAGTGCACTCCAGCACTGAGAATTTCGGCGTGAGAGGCTCTCAGGAAGCAGCAGCCACAGCAGTGCCTGCACAGGAGGGAGGGGAGCTGCGTCTCATAGGAGAGACAGCAAGCCTTTTGTAAAACTGAGCGCCAGAGAGAGATGATCGAGCGCTTGGGAAGCAATTGCTCATACTTGTGTCTCTCGTCGTGCTTAAGGACAACCTCTTTCTTTGTTGGGGGACCAGGCTGCCCCAAAATCTTGCTTTGGCTGCAGGGTGCTCAGGAGCAAAGCTTTCCATGGGTGCAGGAATCCCTCCCCTGTTCCTGGTGCGTGCCAGACCCATACTCAAGCAATACTGCTGCATCACTTATACTGTAACTCTGTTTGTTACAGAGCAAATATGTGCTTTCCTCTCTCTGCATTTCAAACAAGTAGGGAGACAGTGCTACTCTCCCACCAGTGCCAAGGGCTATCTGCCTTTGGCTCCTGCTTCAGTGTCCAAGCCCATGGTCTCTGTTGCAGTGGGGAAAGGCTGTCCCGTGCAACACACCTCTGCCAGTAGAGCTGAGGCTCATCATTTAACAGAGCTTACTAATGGAAAACCTGGATGTTTAGTCTTCTCTTCCCCAGGGTTTTAAAAAAAATGTTTTCCAAATATTGTTGCGTACCATAAGGTCTTTCCCCCACTGCCAGTCGCTTCTCGGGTGCTTGGATGGGAGTCATGAATTCGCTGGCAGGCTGCACAGCAAACCGCCGCTTCTGCCTCCTGCCGCCCATCAACCGGCCCCTATTAGAAGAGAAATGGCAAGTGGTTTATTTGCTGCCCGTATGGCAGCCCTTATGGGGCAGGCGGTGGGGGGAGAGCGCTGCCTCCCCTCGATACCCCCTCCCCAGCAGGAGCCTGCCTCTGCCAAGACCCCACTTCCCCTGCACCACCCTGCCTCCTGTCCTCCTCTGTGGCATAACAACAGGGGCTGTGGGGAAAATCCCATTGAAATCACAACTCCCCTTCGGGTTTCCCCATCCACAGAGCGTTGCCGTTAACCTGCCGCCAGCACGGTCCCTCCGTAACTCCCTTCTCCCGGCTTGTTTTCTTTGGAGAGGGCCTCACTTCTGCGGTTGCTGACAGAGTTTCTTTGTAAGCGTCCCGCGGGCTGCCAGTGCCTCTTTCCCCAGCCCGGCCGGCAAGGAGGGCTATCACTAATGTGTGTCATTCATCAAAGCAAAATTACACGTGTCCCCAAAAAAGGACAGCATGCAGACAAATTACAGCATGCAGCAAATTGCTTACTTGCAGAGGGAAAAAAAATACAGCACTCTGTTTTCTTCCCCTCCCAGAGGTAAGTGTTTAATTCAACATCCTAAGATTGAGAAATCTAATTATAGCCACAGGACAGGGGAAACCCAATTGCAGTGGAGCACAGCTCTTGCCCCAGCCGGCGGGTGCAGCGTGGCCAAGCTGTGCCACGTCCCCGCAGGGCCAGCCTGTGGTGGGGGGGTGCTCCTGTGGCACTGGCCAGGTAACACTGCCCCCCCCACCCCCAGCCACCATGCTGCACCAGGCACACAGTGTGGGGAGCAGCCCTGAGGCTGCCCAGCACTGCAGCCAGGGACCTGG
The DNA here is from genome assembly GCA_013400835.1 of Zapornia atra. Lineage (NCBI taxonomy): Eukaryota > Metazoa > Chordata > Aves > Gruiformes > Rallidae > Zapornia > Zapornia atra. The sequence continues at coordinate 339,742 of VZTU01025862.1, forward strand.
GCCCACAGGGCGAGGAGATGTCTATACCTGCTCAGGCAATTTTATGCTTTCTCTAAGGGTTAGAGGTTTAGGTTTATTTTGTTTAAAGCCCACCTCTGTGTTTAGGGACATGCATTTCTCTGTGGCTGCAGCTCTACTGCTCTGGAGTGAGGTGGGGGTGAAGCTGGGCAGAAGGGCGGCCTGTGTTGGCAAGGGGAGGCCGGAAGGACCCCCTCCCCAGCCAGGTGTCCACCATATGCCCAGAGCCAGCAGTCCTCCCAGAGTCCCAGGGCAGGGCCTGAGCCTGGCATGACCCCTGGCATGGACCTGGCATGGCTCCTCCAAACCCAGCCGCTCCTGGTTCCCACCTGGCTCCCCCACCAAGAGCACCCCAGGGAAGGTCTGCTCCCCTGATTTATCTTTCAGATTGCAAAAGCCCCTCTTACATAGTTAATTGATTTTCATTAATCACAGTCTCCTCATCTTCTTGTTTATGTTCTTCACTACTTCACAAATCTAATCTGACATCTGATTTACAGATTTCAGAAATTAACCTTCCTCCAGTGTTTCTGTTTCAATGTATCTTTATTTATTTACATTCCTGTCAAGTGCCTTTCAATAGGAATGATTTCTGTGCTTGGCAAGCGGAGGGGCCTATTGTTTTCCATGGAAATGTATTTTTGCCAATGGGGCAGAACCCAAATGGGCAATTGTGGGTCAGACTGCAACACCTGTACTCCAGTTCGGCAGCACTGGGCTGTGGGGCATCCCTGGCAGCAGGGCAGCCCCTTTGCAGCCTGGGCATCCCAAATGCTTGCTGGGAAGATGGAGCTAATGGCAGATGCCCCTGCCCTGGCTGGGGCCAGGCGGGTGAAAGGCTGGCCTCTGCACCCTTGGAGCTCTCTGGTGAAGCGGCAGCCCCGCGCTTTAATTTGGTTTGCCACAGAGACCTGTGCTCCTCGATCAAACGGAGAACAGCTGCCTTCAGGAATAGGGATTCTGTATTTCTGAAGCAACAGTTAACCTGGCAATGACATTATTTTCTTATTTGCTGAGGACAGTGTGTGCATTATTACTGAGGCACCGCAGAAAGAAAGCTCTTTGGCTCACTCTACATTCAAGAGCCATTGTCTTTTACAAAACATCATGCAAAGAGCAAGAGTAGCTTCTCCTGCAGCGGCTGCGGTAGACCTTGCAAAGGAAATTAAACCAAACCGCGAACAATTCTTTATCAGAATGAAACAGAAGAAAACAAAGGGGAGGAAGAAGTGAGGGCACAATGCACCAGGAATTAAAGGTAATTTTGAAGTGGCCCCGAAATAATTGCCTCCATTTTCCCTGGAGATGGTGGTGTTGCAGGCAAGAAGGGAGGCAGGGAGTGGGAGCTAATGGGTAGCACGGCACAGAGGCAGCGATCCCTGCATTCATGCTGCAGGCATGTACGCCTCGCAGTGCTCAGCCTCCGCACTGGGCAGCGGAGAGAGAAACAGCCATGTCTGAACAATACAGAACATGTTTTCCCAGAATTAATATTGAAGGGTAAATAGTAAATGCAATAAAATGTAGCATGGGTTTACCGAAAGCTGTTGGTATCAGGCTAATCTCATTTCCTTACTTAGTGAGTGATTTCTCCAATGCAATGGCATTCATTCTGTTTCATACGACACCCTGTGGGAAATCAGGAGCTAAGCAGGTGATGGTGGGAACTAGCACAGAAGCTGCAGGATGTCGAGGGTGGCAAGGAGAGGAGAGATGATGACTTTATACGCTTCAAGGGGATATGTTTCATGAGAGGGTAGTTACTTGTCCAGTTTCTCAAGCATTGTTCATGGGACCAGATCGCTTCTGTGTTTTATTTACCTTGACAAAAGATGTGGTGGTGTGCCAGTGAGATTTGCTGGGGAGGTCACGGCAGGATGTGGTGCTGAGACACCCGGGTGGCCGCAGACAGGACACTGCCTGGAAGGAGAAAAAACGATCATGCAATCAGCAACTCATAATTACTTCTGTCATTAGCTGGGACCATGTCAGTCGGGAAAGTGCATAGGGGGTTAAAGACCTGGCCAAGTTAATCAAGCCCCAAATAAACCTTAATCCACTGACAGGAGGTGACCAGGGAGAGTGGGAAGTCAGTGCCAGGGTGTATCAGTCCAGACAGCCCCAGCAGCACCAATCAGTTTGATGTCAAGGTGGCAGGTAATTGTCCACCTTCTCAGTGACATTGTGGGTGGCTCTGCCACTACAAATGAGCCTGACCCCTGCGCAACCTCGCAGCCCGCCCTTGCCCTTGGCTGCTCTTGCCATCAGACCACATTAGAGCCAAGCGCTGGCAGGGGGGGAAAGCCATAACCTGCAATAACCAACCTGAAATAACCCAAGAGACCAGGTCCTGACCTCACAGGCTTCTTGCGAGCATCACTTGACTGCTGTAGCGTGGGTGGCAGTGTGTGCAACCTGATGATGGCCCTGTGTGCAACCTGCACCCCTGGGTACCCCAAGCTGCTGCCTCATCAGCAGAGCAGAGGAGAGCAGTGCACCCAAACCCTCCCTGTGGTGGGATGTCGGGTAGCTGCTGACCAAGCCAGTGTGTCCCCAAAGGCCAGGGCATGGTTTGGCTGCCCTGTGGTTACAAACTTAGCCCTTGACCTTCCCTCCATCTGTCATCCGGCCCCGCAGTAATGGAGGGGTTGCTATTCTTGCTGTGCTGAATCCACTGGCACTTACCCATCCTGTAAACAAAACCAGCTCTCTGGAAGCCAGCAGACATCAAGGATGTAATTTAGTTTCTTAATAGCCTTGCCGAGGCTATTTCAGCATGCACGCTGCGACAGCGGCACCGCACTCCCTACTACGTTGGCCAGTGGACAGGGTAAGGGGCAGTGGTGTGAGACCCTGGTGGGACACATGGGTGGTCAGGGATCTTCAGCTGCCGGGCATCTGCTGCATTCATTTCCGTTAGGATTATCTGGCTTGGATAATCTCCTGCATTTCCTTTGCAGTTGCTGTAAAGTTATCATTTTGCAATTTGTTTCCCTCTGAAATGGGAGGTGGAAATCCCAGTTTTCCCCTCGGCCAGGTGGCTCCCCACAGCAGTGTCCTGCTGGTGGTTTTACTCCAGCCCAAGCCTTAAATTTGTTTCTGTGCCGGCTGTAGTCTGCCACGGTGTCGCTGCATGGCATACTCTTAGCCTTGGTGACAGTAAATCACCATTTATGAACATAAAATAAAGTGCATCCTATTTGAAGGCGTTTGCGTTAGTTTGGTTTTGGTCTACAGAGCAATGCGCAACTTTCAGAGCAGTGGGGTGGAAGGACGTAATCAGAAATATATCCCTTCTGGGTACCTTTTAAAAGCAGCCAGGCGGCTGTAAAGGGAATCTTTCCTCTTCATAAAATATTAGAGGCACCAATTAATATCTTGTCTGCATTTTGTATTTCAGTTGCTCCTTCTCCTTTCCACCAGCCACGAACCACACAGTTTATTCTCCCGCTGCCACCAGGATGTCGGTGGTTCGGGCACCCTTCAGGAAGGCGTTTGTTGCCATAAATCAAACGGCTCTGACGAACAGCTCACATAACCAGCCAAAATGCCACCGCAGGCATGCCAAGGCCACTGCAGGCATGCCAAGGCCACCGCAGGCATGCCAATGCTACCGCGGTGCCGCGGCCTTGGCCCAGGTGCGCTGTGCAGCCTTTGCTGAGCCAAGGCAGGAGCCTGTGCTTCAGCCGAAGTGCAAGCAGTGTGCTCCTCGGCTCTCCTCCCCTCACACTGAAACGCAGCTTGCCGGCACCAGCCTGGTAGCCAAAGGTGCACTCCAGCACCCACATCCAAATGCCCCTGAGCTGTGCATCAGCCTGCAGGCTCAAAATAAGGTGAAAATTTGCTGTCCTCACAGCAAGGCTGCCCTGAGGTATTGCTGCCTGGGCGCTAGTGTTGGCTTTGCCTTTGAGTGCTTCTGCAAGCAGCATGCTACTAATGTCCACCCAGGCCTTTTGTCCCCGTTTCCTCCTCCAATCCTGCCTTTTCGGGAATGACTGTCACAATATGGCATTGGGGTGTGGGAATGGGGTGAGTACACCCTTAATCTTGCCAGCAGCCAGGTATACCAAATCAGTCTACTTAAACTTCAGCCCTTTGAATCACTACGTCGCTAAAAACAAAGCCATTTTCCTTGGCACTTGCAGCTCTCCATACATGTGCAAACTCATTCAAAACTCAAATTCCTTCTCTGAATTAAATTGTCAGCCTCCCACTCGGGCAAATACATTAGCACTGGCTCTCTGTATAACATATGAATAAGCCTTTAAAATTGTATATTCTGCCCTGCAGCATTTATCTCATATTTTGATCCCAATTTTTCTCAGATAAAATACTTGCTTTTCTATTTAAGTGCCTTGATGTTTTACGTGCTTCTAATTTAGGGTTCATGTGGGACTTAGCAGTTCTGCATTCATTTGGTAGCGGTTTGTTCACGTACTAATACTTTCTTTCATGGATTATAATGGATTTCTGAAATTGTTAGAGATGGTGGCAAAAGGTTTTTTTTTCATATTTCACAATGCATATATGTGTCGGTTTGTACTTCTGAAGGTGGTCATAATCACCATTTTAATTCCCTCTTGGAATGCAAAAAAAAAAAAAAAAGTGATTTATCTTTAGAAGCAAAGACGGGGTTCAGGGGTAATTTTGAGAGTCGTGTATAAGACAACACTCTGATTAATTAAAATTTAAAAACTCACATTGGCTGGGAAAAATTTGTGTTGATACAATACTCCAAAGTTAGCAGGGAATTCATGCCTGACACTGAGCAGGAGGTTGAAATGCAGCTGTTAAAAATAATGCACCATATTTTCAGTAAATCAGCGGATAGATTGCCTTCGTGAAATTTCTCACAAGGAGTTTGAGTTCCCAACAAACACTTCAGGGCTAGAAAAGGCACCATGGAGGCCAGGAGGGAAGAAAGGGAGTTCTGTCAGTCCCAGGGCTGTGCCCAAGCCCTGGTCGTGAGGCTGCGGTGGATGGTGCTGCTCTCTGGGACTCGCTGGGAACCACGAGTCTCCAGCTCTGGCAACAGGCAGATCTCGCTAGATTAAAATAAATGACAAATCTCCCATTGACTCTGAGCGAGAAAATATCCCATTTTTTCATGTGCAGCACGAGTAATAATTAAAAGAAACATATGGGTTTTCAGCTGATGTACAGCCACGTAAGAATTAACAGCAGTATCTTGCTCCCTGTCCATGTCCCCTGCTCCATGGATCGATTTGCTTACCCGACAGCATCAAAACTCAGCAAAAAAACCCCAAGAGGTGCCACGTTCCTATTGTGTGCTTACACCCGTGGTGCTACCTTTTTCTTTTCTCAGAAGGAGAATGCAGACCGCCCTGCAATTAGCAGAGAAACCATGAATACTTTCTTCGTTAACCACAAATGGTTCTTTTCACAACGAGCGGGCTCACATATGTTCTAAATATGTTCAGTTTCATTAGGCGGCGAAGAGCTGTGTGGATCTGCTATTTTATTCAGGAAGGCAAACAAGAGCTGCATATGTGCAACATAAGTTGAGGAGAATGGGAAAAACTTGAGGCACTTACAGAGTGCCCAATGTACTCGGACGTGCTGATTTAATGTGGGATCGCTCCCAGCTCATTTCCGTCAGCCTTGTTGCTAGCAGAGATTGGCATGCTCGGGTCAGTGATGCTCCCACCTTCTGCCAGCCTCAGAGTTCTTCAGAAAGGTGGATTTGTGTGCTGCAGGTGACCAGGTTTGACAGGGCACTTGGCTACATTGTGGGAGTTTGTCTCTCCTGCCTAGCAGCAGCACCCTGTGCTGAGGGACCAGCTGTTCCCCAAAGCACTGACCCTTTCTGTGCAAGGTTTGTTAAAGGCAGCGGCAGCGGGATGCAGCGCAGATTGCCACTGCCTGCGGGGTGGGGGTGAAGTCGCCCCAAGTCAAAGCCCCCGCACTGAGGGACAGCTGGGCCTTGGGGTGTAGCAACAGCCTACAGGCTGGGAGAGAAAGCTGACCCCCTACTCCCTCCCCCCACCCCGATTTTCTCCCATTTGGAGAAAATTTGGAAAAATCTCTCCCAAATATTTCCACTTACAGTTTTTAGGGATTTGTTGATTATTATTTCTTCAGTTGGCTGGTCAAAATGTTTCAAGTATTGGAAATACATTTTTTTTAACTCAGAAGCACAAATGTTATCTTTCTCTTTGTGTTCTTCAGACGTTTTAGACACTGGAGACAAAGCAGTGGGGCAAGCTGCATGTGAGCATCCCCCAGAGCCCCCCTGCCCAGCACAGTTCCCACTGGATGTGTGCACGGCCTCTGGAACCAAGCTTTCCGTATCAACACTTCTCCTCTTACGGCTGGGTCCTACCCCATGTTTGTTTAACACATACAGTGTTAAAAATATTCACACCCCTACGTGTTTCCCATCGTGTGTGCACTAATGAGTGGACTAGGTCTTCTCTGCCTTACACTCCGTCCTGATCCACTTTCTGCCACCAGAAGGGACCCCAGAGACGGCTGAACGTACCTGTGGGCAGCGAGGTGCTGCAAGAAGCTTTTAGAAAGTTGGCGGTGCCCTTGGTCCCTACCGAGAGCTGGAGGTACCGTGTTGCTGACGCAATGTCACAGGACTTGGCGCTTGTCTCCTATGAAACTGCGACGCGTTAGGGGTGTCTCAGGTGGGACTGCAGCAGGCGATGCCAGTCGGGTGTCCAGTGCCTGCGGGCAGCGTCCTTGCTTACATCGCGTGTACAGAGGGAAGTTCCTCATAGATAAGGACAGCAAAATATAAATAGAGACCAGTTCTCGGAGAGCCCCAGGGAAGGAGCTGTAAGAAACTAATCTGTTGTTATTATTTGCTGATGGTAGAAGGGGTATGATTTAAGTGCCCGATTTGCGGCAGGGAAGCAATGGTAAATAAACCAACGAGACCTGCTTCTGTGGGAACAACCAGTGATCAATAAGTATCTTGATAGCTGCAGCGACTCTTTTTTCTTCCCCTAAACCCAGGCACTACATTAATAACATCTTTGGCTGTGCATGAGTTGCTCTGCAATCCTTGTGCTGTGATGCCAGGTGATCTTCACCTCAGCACGCCCTGCACCCACTGCCAGGGGCTCAGGAAGCATGGAGTTAAACAAGTTTCCCTTCTCCTCCATCCGAACAATTGGAATCAGCAGTTTGCATTATTTTAAAAATGAATGCTCAGAATCAGCAATTTTCTTTTTTCTTTTTTTTTTTAAGATCTTGAGGGTTTTTTTTATTTAAAGTGGAAAACTACATTAAGTGCAAGGCACTCAACAAAGAAACAGTCATAAAGCCTAAGTATTCTTAGAGTTATAAAATATGTCCGTGGTGGCAATTCTACTGCCAACAATGAAGTTTTAAGCATTAATATGCCTTCATTGCAGTTTTAATGCCTTAATATTGACTCTATAGCTCTTTTGGGTAATTTTGCTTTCTCTGGTACTTGAAAGGTGATGATGTCAGCGTTCTTCGTACTGATTCATATGCAGGTTGATGAAGCTGAGTTATTTATTGAGTTCCATTATATTTTCTATAAACATTAGTTCTCAATAAACAGAGACATTTAGCCGAGGGTTTATTTATTAAATAGGTACTGTACAGATGGTTTTGCCACACATGATGTGCTGCAGAGGATATTACTCAGGAATAATCAGCTGTGTTATAGCTTGGCTAAATTAATAAGATGATAATGATGAAATTGATGCTTTTGAGCTAGGCTTGGTAAATGGTTTTTGCATAAACAAACTGATAAATTTGAGAAGCAATTACTTGCTTGTCAAAGATAAAAACACAACAGGGCCCATTTATAGTTAGGTCCTATTTATTTTTAAAGATTGTACCAGATTTTATGTTTAATACACTGCAATTAAAAAATAATACTTAAATGAAGAATAATAAAAAACTAACTTTCTGAGCTCTCCTTCAAATTTGAAGATGCAGCATTGCTTGGTTAGACATCAAGTAAACTTTTTCAAGGCTTTCACTACATCTAAAAAAAAATATAATTGTTTTATGAAAGATGCTGCCTGGAGTTGTGCAACACAGACTCTGACAGCGCTTTCTCATGGCAGCATTTGCTCCAAAATCGAGCTGGATGCCATATAGAGAAACACAGTCTTCAGTTCCCTGTTTAATGTGGATTCTGCTGAGGTGATCACACGAGTGAGCAAAGTGCATGGGTAGTCACAGCCCTCACCAAGTTCACGTAACTCTCCAGCACAGCAATGACTTGTGTGTGTATAGATGGCTATGTGTGTGCATATGTGTAGACACACACACACACACACACACACACAAAGACAATCACTTGACTTGCCTACTAACACATGTGTGCGTGTTACGTGGTTTTCTATACCAGCCCAAATAGTTTATTTATGCTTATTGAAAATATGTTTAGAAAAAACAAGCATCCGAGTGAGGTGCGGCCCCTCCGGAGAACCCCCCCCAGCCTGGACCCAATCCACGCTCTCAAAGCAATCGCAGTGCCGTGTGGTGATGGTGGTTGGCGAGTTCCTCCTGACAGGTTGAAGGCACCGTGTGAACACACGATTAGCTTTGTAACGACCCCGAGACGCAGGCGTTACCATGCCGCTTGCCGCCCGCTCCTCAGCAGGAACATGCAGCTCCAGTGTGCGTTGGTTGGACAATGATGCTCGTAATGATTTATTTTACCTTCTTGTGTGCAAAAGGAAGGGCCCAGCCCTTCAGCTGTGGCTGAAGATTAATTCCTTCTTTCCCTGGAAATCACTGTGGCCCAAGTGTACCTATGTCTTCCACATAAGAATATTCCCGTGGTACTGTTTTAAGTGGATTATACCTAAAAAGAGGCTCTGTATGGCCAAATTACCAAGCCATTGAGGTATGTCCTAACTTACAAGCATGTGATTTCCACCCTAGTGCAAAAAGCTTTTACTTTTGGCCTTGAAGAGAGCTTTTACTTAACTGCTTTCCTCCGTAAAGGCCAGTAACAAAGCATGGGAGGAGTCCATCCTCAGATTGTAACCCTGTAGCACCACATCCTGGCATGGCCACAGGCAGGCGGTCCTGCTTGTCTAGGAGAACTTCCTACCTGGAAGTGGTGCACCACTGTTAGGAGGTTTTGCAAAGGGAGTGGGCAAGGACTCTGTCCTCTTCCTATTCAAAATGTCCTACCACAAGCAAAAATGAATTGTTAATGGCCCTTCTTGGCTGTAGAGGTTTGGTTTCTTTTAGAAAATTTGGTGCTGAACTATTAGTGAGATGTATTCCATGATTTTATGTTAGTGAGTCCTTCGTATGTTTTCTTGCAGCTATTCGGAAAAGATTTGAGGTCCTAACGCCAGCCTGAAGCTCTCAGTGGAGATGAGCAGAAGAGTCCTTCTCTTGGGCACACGATACCAGCAATGGCTGTGTGGAGGATAAATCATAAGGTGACATGACATCAGTGTTTTATATATAATGTAGTCCACAGCCGGACATGGCTTTTGCTGTTGGCTGTTTAGGTCAGTTACCTGAATTATAATTATTCATTATAATTAAGTGGAACAAGGTCATCAGGGTAGCCTTAAAATCCTGAAATGAGATTGTCTACGGCGCTTGTGTCTAAGGTATGAACTTCAGTGGTGAGTCTTGCACTGGATTTGAGGCCATAGGGGGGCACAGGGAGAGAAACTGTAGTTTTCCTGGTGTCACCAGGAAGGCAGAGCTGTGAAACTACCTCAGGCAGAGGTTGGCTGAGTATTTCCTGACCAGTTTCTGCATGCGAATAATCCCACTGACTCTCTCTCCATAGAGAACAGGTGTGCCCCCAGCACCTCCCTGGCCCTGCTCATAGCCCATGGGGCTGTGCAGTGTGTGTCTTGGTGCTGGCCCATAGACGAGCGGAACCATCACTCACCCAGGTGGGCTGGGGGCAGCTTCCTGCCACAAAACCTAACACCCAAACCAGGGCGGCAGCCACAGCCTCGGCCATGCCCGGTGCCATCACTCTGTAAGGAAACGAGCCCCCCTGGGTGCTGCAGAGGGGCACAGGCCTACCAGGGATGGGAGGGAGGGCAGAAGCTGCTGCTTCCCTGGTAAACATCCTTATGCACCTGTACCCAAATTTGCCACGTTTTCCTTTTTCAGTCTTATCATGTCAATAGCTGCACCCCCGGGGCACAGTAGGTTTGCAGGCACAGAAATGCCATTTGTATCACTAGAACTATTTACAGACTCACAAAAACATTTGCAAACTGTGTGTGATGGTCGCAGGGGGATCTGAAGCAATATGACTCCATGAAAATCCAAATCCAGAAATACAGCGTGGTGCAACCTGTGTGGCTGGGGCTGGTCTGCAGGGGATGGATGGGGACATCGCTGCACTGCCCCTCTGGGAACGAGTCTAATGCAGAAATTAGTGTGAATTGACATCCCTGCTGCTGAGCTGAAACATTTTTAGAGGGGAAGTTGTGGAGTAGGAAAGAGGGAAGCGATTGCCATGCCGCAGTGCCACGCTTACCCAGCCTGGGGGGCACTGTGACATGGAGCTGATGCCTTTCAGCTGGCCTCCATGGGGTGGCCTAAAAATGGGTGCTGGCAAAAGATTTGGGTGAGACCTTTTTTTAAAAAAGAGTCTCTATATTCTTCTGGGGATTGCCAAGTTTCTTGTGCTGAGAAGGAAAAAAAGTGAGAAAACTCAAAGACACTTCAGTGCTTTCAAAATAAAACTATTTTTTATGTATTCACAAGAATTTTAGGTAAAAAAACTGCAATATTTTTTAAGTGCCATGTTCAAACAAAATACTTAATCTTGAATAAAACAAGATTTCTGTCAGTAAAGATTTTCTCCTCCTGCACAGCTTTACAGGAACCAAAGATGTTGTTGATCAATGAAAACAGAGACAGAATTTTCCAAAACATTGTTGAAGGTTTTTCTGGCTTTAGACAAGGTCAGCGCTGAAGTTTGATGTCCGTAGAAGAGTTGTTAGCTGCGAGCTGCCATTGGAGGAAAGAATAGATTTATTCTGGATAGAGAGAAACCTGGAGCTGCAGCTGTGAGAGATGCCTGGGCTGATGCCGTGCTGTGCCGTGCTGTGCCTGGCCTCTGCCAGTGTGGCCGGTGCCCGTTGGTGGCTGAGCCGTGCTTCTTGCTCTTGTTTCTCACCGGGCTGCCAGGAGCCTCTGAGCCACTTCGGCGTCGTTTGCTGTAACTCTGGAGCCTGCCTTAAAGCCCAGCGTGCGGCGGCGCTTCCAAACCGAATCATTCATTATTAATTAGGTCACGATAAAAAAAATAAATCCTACGGATGCATTCGTGACGCTAAATGAGCCGATCCCAAATAATGTGATTGTAATGAATTCCAAAGGAATAAATAATGACTGGGACATTTGCATAAAGTGCCAGCCACAGCTCTGCCACTGCCCGATGGCGCCCGCCCGCCTTCGCCAGCCTGGCACCACTTCCAAACCCACCCAGACGGCCGCCGGCCCAGACGTGGGGGTCCCTGGCCACAGGCTGGTGTGGGGGCAGTGGGGTCTGCCCCACTGCAAGGGGTACCTTGGTGGCTCTGGCTGGGGCTTGCAGTGGCATCGCCCCCAGGACAGACACCCGGAGCCCTTCTGCAGGCAGGAAGCAGGACTGCATGTAAGCTATTTTTACACCTCTTGCTCTAAGATACAATGAGAGCTTTTGTTCTGTGGCTTGCACACACAAATTAATTAGAAATTAATCTGATCAGAAGTTCAGTTCAGCAGGCATTTAAGACGGAGGCCATCCCTGTATGTGTATTTGCTCTCCTCGTCATGGAACAATTATCTGCCTGTTTAGGAAATGCAAAATTTGTTCCTATTTTAATAGATGCCCCTAACCATAAAAATATATCAGACCACTTCTGATTGTAGCATGCTTAAAAACCTGAGAGGAAATCACCATTTGTAACCCCCCTCCTCCTACCCAGAACATCGCCCCAGTGTTTCTGGGAGGCCGTGGGGCAGGTGACAGCAGGACAGTCACAGCCACCTGAGCAAGTGGAGGACCAAGACAGCAGGAAAATAAGGATGAGACAGGAGGGAGGTGCAGGGAAGGAGAGCAGTGATGGTGGCTTTCTGGGAGAGAGTGCTGTTTGCCCCGAGCCATGCAGCTGGTGCCCAGGCAGCACAGCACATCAAGCGCTGCGCTGGGGCAGGGATCAGCGGCTCTGGGGCATCAGCCATGGGCAGAGCCCTCTGTCAGCCTCACCGGGCGCACCGGCAAATAAAATAAATAGGTAAAACAGGTAGTGGGGATGGTGGCGGGACCTGTTTTGTCAGTGTCCCCTTGTCTCTCAGCAGCCAAGCAGACAGGCGCGTCAGGTGCCTGTGCCCCTCTTATGTCTGCTGTTAAAAAACCCAGCCAGGGAATGTCATTAGAAACAGCCACGCCATCTGCCTTTTCCTCCCCTCCCCTTTAAATAAGGAAACACCTTGTCAAACACATCCCACTAAATATCCCTAACACCCTCCCGCGCGCTTCGCGCTCGGCGGTTCGCGGGATCGTGCACCATCTGGACCTTCGCGCGACGTCTCGGCGGCGAGGCCCTGGCTCGGACCCGCCCCGCGCGCCACGGGCACCAGCGGGTCTGCGATGGCCGACGGCGGGTCTGCGCTGCCCGCATCCGTGCGTGGCAGCAGGAGATCAGAGTTAAGCAAAGGCAGTAAGTTCTAAGGGGGAAAACCCAACGAAACAGCAACTCCACTTCGCATTGTTAAACCTGGAAAATTAACCAACGAGGGCCTCCAACACAGACATTTATTAACATATAAATGGACTGAGTCAGCAATTAGTCAACAGTCAGCATAATTGCATAATTGAATAGAATATAGTAATTAAGTTGCCATTTAATTATTCCCATTCCGTTTAAGGTAAATATTTACTATAATCATCATTTTTCCATTGTCTTTTGCATGGAAAACTGGTCTCTGTGCAGGGGGTCTGTGTCAAAGTTTCCTGAGAACTTTAAAAAGGCAGGTTGTCTCCTCCTGTCCCTGCGGTGCTGGTGTACGATGCCATTGGTAAGCGCAGCTGAGGAGCATCGCCCAGACCCCTGTGCTTGGGAAGGGCTCCGTGGGACCCCACAGCCAGTGCCTCCAGGCCCCAAGCCACACAAAGTGGTGGCTGGCTGTGGTTTGGGGCTCAGCCTGGCTCCGTGACCTCCCACCTGCACCCCGCGAACACGGGCGCTGTCATAGGCACACACGTGTGTGCACACATGCATGCATGCACACCCCCTGCTCGCTGACCGTGCCGATGAGTCTTTGTTCTTGGTGATTACTGTGCAGACAACACACTCACCCGGCTGCACCGAGACACTGCGTACGAGCCAAGCGATTGCTGATAAGGGGAATAGCATTGAGAAGAGCCTTAGGAGATAGAGGAACATTATTTTAAATTATCTTGAACATAAAAAACAAAGTGAGGATTTGGCAACCTTGCAGCAAAAACCTCAAAACCAGTTATTCCTTTTAAATAAAAACAAAAATGAGAAACAGTAACTATTAGAAATCCCACCTGGTGCTTTCTCTGTGTTAATGATGCTTCTTAAATTGCATGTGGGTAAATGGTAATTTTGTCTCACACCATTAAAAACTAATGGAACCCTTGATGATAAGAAATGCCATAGCTAGCTTGTTGGAAAACGTTTAATTAATAAAGTAATAAAATTATTGTAAACTAGTGCAGTTTCACAGAGGATTCAATGGGATATAAAACAGATAAAACATCCTTGAGAGTTGGTACAAGAAATAAATGCTTCTCTATAAAAAGCAGCACTATAAAGTTAAGCTGGTCTGTGTTACACTGAGTTAAGAGAAGCTGTGGTGATAGTAAAGGTATTCATGGAAGTAGTGGGAAAACCTTGTGAGTGCCGGTGGGTGTACTTTTGCAGAAGCAGAAAGCCAGCACACCTTCCCCTGCACCAGTGTCAGGCCAGAGGTGGCTGCTGGCTGGAGCTGCCACCCTGCAAGCCTGGGGAGATTTTGGTGACTCTCCCATAAACTGGAGACTGTGGAGAGGCTTTCCACGTTGCACAAGATAGGAGGGATAGGACCGGTACATACACACCCAGGTACAGGAACCCCTCAGTTGTTACACGTACATCTCGTGTTTGCAAATTGAATTCAGGGCATGTGCAGCCTGCCAGGTGCCCTAAGACCTGATCCGTGCATCTCACTGACAAGCACTGTTACCTTTTATGTGGGAGCACTCAGCCCATGGTGATGGGAGACCAGAGGAAGCAGTGCCTGGCAGAAAGGCACATGCAGGCACACTCTGGATTTTGGGGTGTTGTGAGAGCCTGTTGCTGCCCCTGGCACTTGGCAGCCCCTGTGCAGTGTCACCACTGTCACGACAGTGATGCAAAGTGTCACCAGCCCTCTGTGAGGTGTGGCAGACAGACCTGGGAAGGTTTGGGACCGAGTTCAGCCAGTATTTTGCCAACCCCCCAATGACATTTGTCTCTATAGAGCTGGAAGAGTGTTGCTAGTGGGCTGGCATGCCTTCTCTGCTCCCGCATCAGGACAGTGGATGCTCATACTGGGAAATGAAGGACACTCCACTGTGATCCCAGAGCGGATGGTTTCTTAAACCAGGGCTTTGTACCACCCCATTGCAGCCACAGCCTCTGTCTTCAGGGTAAGTGAAAGAAATGACCCTGCAGTGTATTCCACCTGTACATTGCTGCACCACACAGGTTCACGCCTCTGTTCGTTGGCCTCTTACGACTTGGCTGTAGCAAGGGGATGGTCAGTCAGACCTTAGTCATAAAAGTCCTGAGTCATTGCGGCCATTGCTGTGCCCACTGATGCAATCACAACCTCTGGTTAGTGTCTGCAGCATCATCTACTTTTCATTTGAGTGCCTTTAGTTTCCTCTGCAGTCTTCAGCTTGATCACCTTGGTCCTTAAGTAGGACTCATCCTGCTTGATTTCTAGTTTTAAAATAAGGGGGCGGGG
>VZTU01025862.1:354747-379859 GCA_013400835.1 Zapornia atra
GGGTAGGGGGGGTTTGGGGATTTTTTTGAAGCACATCAGCATAAATAATACTGGTGACTAGAACAGATGCCCAGCTCCCCAAGTGTGACATCACTCTGAGGTGCTTCTTATTACCTTTGACCTCAGTGCATGGACAGACATGAGACCTTTTCCCTGCCCAAAGCACTGTCCACCTCTGGGAAAAATACCATGGTTTCCTCTGGCAGGCAGATTTCTTTTTGCCTGAAAAACATGGGCACAGAGCGAAGGCTGCCGCTCTTTACCGAGGCAGTGTGACAGCGTGTGTCGGGCTCCGGAATGCAGCCCCACCGGCAATATCCGCAGTGACATTTTTCTCTCTTCAGTGTGAGAGATGAAAACATGAGCAGTTCAAGACTGGCACAGGCCAGGCGGAGATACTTGTTCCCTGGCAAAGTGTGGTTGCTCTTGATTCACCCGCAGTTGTCCCAGCGGATGGTTTGAAAGCCCAGCAGAAGAGTCAGCTTTCGGGGCTCTGAAAGCGAACACCAGACTGGAAGCTGCCCCTGCGCTCACCAGCAAAGAGCCCAGCCAGGCCTCTTGCCTTCAGAAGATGCTGCTGGGCCCAAAACTGTGCAGCAGTAGGGGCAGGAAACGTAATCTTTTATTTCCCCCATATATCATAAGTATGTCGTAAGGTGATGATGAAATAATGAGTTGGTTGCTGCTTGAAACTTTCTTTGTTCAACAGCTGTGTTTTTAGAATATTATAACTAACCATTCTGTGCCTTAATCGCTTAAGATTTCTAAAATAACTGGGAATTTACTGTACCCCCCCTTGACATAAAGCTTCCCGTGAGGGGCACCGTGCCCCTCTTCCAGCAGGGAGAGCAGCAGGAGCAGGGCAGAGCTGGAACTGCAGTCAGATTTATCAGTAGCAGTTGCAGCCTAACCTACTGAAATGACTGTAATGATTGTAACTTGCAGCCGTTGCACTACAAGCGGGAAGAGAGGTGACATCGTGTGTAATCTGTGCAGGGGCTGAGTCATGTCACACGGGCCTGCTTTTGCAAAAATTTAAATGAAGTAAGCCCAGCATTTGTTGGGAAAAAAGAGAAAGGGTGAGCAGTGAGTAAAGGGGGAATATTTGTTGGCTTTCCGGGGAGATGCGCGATTAGAAGCTGACTGTTCATACAGCATGTGGGTGACAGGGCTGTCCCCACGCGGTGCCGGCGCCTGTCTCAGGTGGAAGCAGAGGGCTGTAGCTCAGCAGCGTGATCCTGTCTGTCAGTGCTAGGGTGGGTTTTTTTATTTTTTAAATGACATGTTTTCTTTTGGCAGATGGGAACAAGCCTTGAAGAATAAATTTTTTTTGGAGGCAGACAAATTGGCTGCCTGGAAATATATGTATCTAGGAACCTGTCGGGTGGCTGTGAGTGTCAGCACTACCCCAGCTGAGCTGGCCATCACTGCTCCACATCTCACCTGCTCCGATCTCCCCACAGTCCCCCCCTCCAAATCCCCAGCAGGCCACTGCCGGGCTGAAGCAAAAATGACAACTCTGATACAAGATTTGCTCTGGATATTGCTGATATTGCTTTGTGCCTGCCTTATAAAACTTCCCCGTTGGCTATTTCTCCAGCCAGGGGATTTTATCCAGATGAATGCGCTTGCCTCCCTCCTGCCGGCTGCCAAAATCCAACTTATCTGTAAGTGGAAATAACGCTGTGGCCCCCGGTCGATCGGAGCTGCAATGCTTTTTACTAGAGGAGGCAAAACAAAACCATTCCCCGTGTTAACAGCTGCAAAAGCCGATGTTTCGAGAGGTTAAGTGATTTGCCAGGCACAAAGGAGAATGGCGCTGGCTCTCGGGACCCCTGTTTCTGTGGGGGTAGGGTGGGCAGGGAGCCCCATGGGGGACCACAGACCCCAGGCATCACCACCAGCCCCAACCCCCCCATCATCTCCCCCTTCCCATCCCCATCAGGCAGCCGGTTGGGGAGCAGCCACCTGCAACTCATCTTCCCCCAGACCAAGTTTCACCAGTGAAAAAAAAAGGTAATTTTCAAAAATCCCCACCAAAATTAGGCCCTGAAAGCGGGTGCTGGGCTTTGTGAGCCAGGACCAGAAATAGGTGGCAGCTGGAAAGATTTTTTTAACATCTCAGCATAGCCTAAAAGTTGGAGGTAAGTGAAGGAAGAGGTAAGACTGAGCCAAAATCCAGATGCCCACATCAGCACATGTGCCCAGCACAGCCTCTTGTCCATCTAGGGACATTTAGGCCCATTTGCTTAATCAACAGAGATCGGCACCTTTTAAGAGCAATTCAAGATGTCCAAAGCCGAGCTGAGGTCTCTGTTCAGTCCTTCAGCATAGGTGGTGCAATATATTACTACAGCTGAACAGTTAATTTCTAGGAATGCAGTTATTTACTGCACTTTTATTCGAGGAATGTGCTCCAAATAAAGTGGCAGTGCCTGTGTGGGTAGGTAATGAATCAGGTACGGGGAACGGCACGCTGAAAAATATGCAGCGTTGTTCTCCGGTTTTGTAGGGTCGGTAAAACTAGTAGCAGCTCCCTAGCAGTGGCTTCATCTCCACACTCGCAGTGTGTGTTCTTAACACCTTCCTTCACTGCAAAACTGAAGTATTTAACCCAAAACATACAAACAAATCTGTTATTCTCTTCCTTTATTAACCTTCCGAGTCCTCTGAAATCTCACGCGATGAGAAAGCCCTTCCCTTTTCTCTTTGTCTAAACAAAGAGGTTTAAACTTTACATACAAATAGACACGTGTGCACATGTGAACCTCCCTGTGTGATCAGGCACACACAGCGTTCTCTTTCCCCCCCCCCCTATAAATACATACACACATATGTGTAGCCCCAGACATACAGGCATGTGTGCATATGTGTGTGCACAAAGGCAGAGAAAAAGACTCTTAGAAAATGAAAGACAAATGTTAGAGAATGATATTCCCAAGCCCTCAAATCCCTAATCATGAGTTTGATGCAATATTTGCCCTAATGGGAAATGATAACTGGCACTATTCCAAAGCAAACCTCGAAGAAAGGAGCAATAAAAAAGGAAAATGCTAGCTTGGCAGTTAAAGAAAGAGGAGCTGAAGCGAGAACTGCTGTCGGAGATAATAAAGAATTAACCACAAACCCCTTTTCTATTAAGCACAAAAAAGGATATTAAAATAACATGCCCCCTCCCTAAATGTTTCAAGGCTTGAGTCATGCTTTGCTGCGCAGCTTCCCGGGACGCTGTGAGTCACAGGGCTGCAGCCCCGCACAACCCGCCTCCCCGCCTCCCCTCTCGTGCGAGGAAGGCTGCTCCACGCCAACGCACAGCAACGCGCTTACAAGCACACGCTTTTGGGGTGGGTTTTGGGGTTGGGTTTGTTTTCCTTTTTTGCCTTTTAAACTTCCACAGTATGTCCCAAATCTTGCCCTTTTCAAGGAGAGGGAAGGTGGTCACAGCCCGTGGCTCTGTGGACCTTCAGAACCAGCTGCAGCAGACTGGTTTTCACAGGCTCCCTGTCCCCTTGTGGCCCCTTGGGAGAGTACGCGTTGCAAAGCCCGCTGTACGACGCGGCTTTGCCGTGTTACCCATGCTGGCCATAGGCACAATGACATCCCTCAAGTGTGTGGTGAGTCTAAACGCTCTGATTTCTGGC
This sequence comes from Zapornia atra, assembly GCA_013400835.1. Classification (NCBI taxonomy): domain Eukaryota; kingdom Metazoa; phylum Chordata; class Aves; order Gruiformes; family Rallidae; genus Zapornia; species Zapornia atra. The sequence continues at coordinate 358,389 of VZTU01025862.1, forward strand.
TGTGGCAGCAAGCAGCGCTGCTTTTACCTTCACATTCTGAGCATGATTTTTTACACTCAGGGCATTTTCTCACTTTAAAGATTGCATGTGATAAATTACACAGGAAGTGTCACCGGTTTGGGACAAAAAATCGGTGCAAAAAATTGAATCAACAGCTGCTAGATATAGGAGAGATGAAAACAGAAGGGAGGGCTGTGAGTCAGGAGGCGCGTTTGCATACAACATCCCCCCTGTGGGGACATCCTGCAACGTTGCCACCAAACGGAGATGCTGCTGTCTGCTGAGATTTGTTTGACTGAGGTGAATAGGTGCTGCAGGAGCACTGGGGCTGGCTCCCGGTCCAAGCGTGCCCCTGCACTGGACATGCCTTCCTGCAGCGCTCCGCAGGCAGGGATGCAGCAGGGCCCCAAAGCAGCACCGTTCCTTGCTGGTCCTGGTACGTGGGGTATCGGTAAGTGGGATTTTGCCTGTTTCGTGACTCCCCGACCCATTTTTAACAGCAAGATCCAACATAAACATCCCTTGAAATTTCCACCTCAACCAAATAGCAGCTTTTACAGTGGTGGTTTGGAATTCGCAAGAGAAGTGGTACCCAGTGCACTACAGACCCAACAGGCTGAAATTACGCCTTTATATCAAGTCACAGAAACCCTCAATAATCTTATATTTCAAAGCCATTATGACCTAACTTTGGTTCATTAGCACGTAGGGAGGCATTAATCACACGGAGTAATGAAATGTAACAACTCCTTTGGTACTTTCTTATTATCTGGGTCTTTAATATGCAGTTTGACACGAGCGAGGCTGCAGCAGCTCTAACAGGATTTTGCAGAGCTGGTGGCCGCTTGTGCACTAGGAGTGCCCCAGACCCAAAGTGCCACAAGCCAGAAGGATGAAGATGCTGTAAGGAATCACCGAAGAGTTTTTAGTAAACATCAAAGGAAGTACCTCTGCCAGTAAGAGCTTATTTTAAAAAAACCCTGTATATTGCATTGATTTTAGTCACTAAGAGGGTAAAGCTCTAAAAGGGGGAACAAAAGAATCCCCTGTACAAGCCTTTTTTAGACCTAAACCTCTTTCTCTCTTAGACTTTTAAAACTCTCTGCAAAGGGGATATAATCCACGATTCAAGAAACTACTAAAGCAATCTATCTTTCAGAGACAAAAATCAGAACTCCCTCCTGAGCTATGTCAGTGCAGAAAAGCAGAGTTAAACATCGGCTGCTTTTATCTGCCTGCCTAAATTTTAAAAAGACTTAACCAGAACGAGCCTGATCATTTAAAAAAACCCCAATATTTTGTATGCTAGGACCAGTCTAGGTTAATTTCTAAGCTGGGCTTTTAAAAAAAAAAAAAATTAATAAAGGTGTAGGGTGTAGGTGGGAGGGTTAAAAAATAACTACTGGAAATGGCGAGCCAAGATCTTTAGAACAACTTGTCTCTGCCTGAGGTACAGGCAGGCTGGTTTTCAGATGATCAGTCACCTACAACTGTGGTGTCATGAAGTAGAAAAATACCACCAGGAGTCATTTTTAGCAAAGAACACCAACAGCTCCTCTCAGATTCGCACCCAGCGAAACTCCATTCCGGTTAGATTCATTGCCAAATTATGAATTCTTATTTGATTTATCAATCACAATTTTATATTGTTAATTCATATGTTCATTAGACAAATCTGTCCCTCCAAGGTAATCACTTAAGGTACTGCTGGCATGTGAACATGCACAAATTGATAATTCTTAATGACCTTCCAAGTTGACATATTTTTGGCATCGGTTTTCTGTATCCTAATTTCAAGCTGCCTCTCTGGTGTTATCGTGGGGCTGACTTCACTCAAGAAGGAGGACTTGCGATTGGAGGTCGCTGGTAAGATTGTTCCCATCAGATATCGGCAGAATAAGGAACAATTAAAATTATCTCCTTGGATGGACCCTGTGTTTCTAGCTGGGGAGATCAGTAAGCAGTCTTCTATTGCAGCAGCCCTGGAAAGAGGGTGAAAACATTCGCATAGCACAATTTGACGGGTTTTGTGACTTTTGCAGTATTTCCACAGTAAAGACAGGTCATCCAGGCCACTGTTCTGCCAGCTGGTCCACGTATTGTCTTCCCACCAGGCCAGGCCAGTGTCATAGGTCTTCTACCAGAGGTGAATGTGGTACAGGTGAGTCACACACAGCATTGCCACCTATTGCGTGTCCAACAGAGGAGCCCATGCTCCTTAGACCTTTAGGTGGATCCACCACCAGCTGCAGATGCCAGGTGTGCAGCATTATGGTGGGATTAGGTCATCTACCAGAAAAGGCAGGAATGTTTTCCATATTCTCCATCTGATAGATGGGATTTGCCTAGCTGAATGCCCACGACTCAAATGATACCTGGACTCCACGAGACCAGCTTTCTCCATGCAGGCATCATCCCCTCTGGGGCTGCGTGGGGTTCCCTCCCACACCCTCACACCATCACTGCTGCTCATCTGGTGCTATGAAAAGGGGATGAGGGGAAAGCAGCGTCTTGAACACAAAGTTTCTAGGGCTGCCAGTGTTTTCACAGTGTTTCCCAGAGCAGATCTGGGCAAGGAAGGAGTGCTTTCTGGCACTTCCCTGGGGCTAAAAGAGATGGGAAAAAGAAATGTGGGGCAGTCAAGCTGGGGTAGGCACAGTGGCACTGTCCACTGAAGTTTGGCAAATGGCTTTTGTCGGTTTGGGCGCTGGCTGGGAAGGGAGAGAGACAGGATGGGAGGAAAGAGCCGGGAAAGAGCCTTTCCCCAGCTGAAGGCCAGCACAACTGGCACAATCCCTCAGGAAGGAGCTGATGGGGCGAGCGGGTGGCAGAAGGAGCTGGCAGGGGCATGCTTGCGACATGGCGTCCCCTGCGCGCGACAGGCTATGGGCAGCACCCAACTGCCTCCGAAAAGTTGAAGAAAAGAGTTTGCATCCCTTCCTCAAAAGCACAGCTCGGGTTGCAAATCCAAATGTATGGACAAAATGTAAATGCATTGTGACAAGCTGTACGGAGAATCAAAACAAGGAACAAGGAGCGTATGTTTCTTTTAGAGAAATGTCCTTTATCTCGCAGGCAGAACGAAGCGAGTGGCATTCAAATGTTAAGATTTTTAGACACTTTCATGAAATACTAAAGAGAAACCAAAAAAAAAAAAAGAAAAAACCCAACAAGAAAATAACCCAAGTCCATGTCACTTCTCAGCTAGTTTGGTTATTGCTGCTCCTGAGTACTGTAACATATGCACTTTCCCTTTTGAAAATGTATCAAAGTTGTTATTTTGGGGGTGGGATAAACTCTTACCCATGCATATCTTATGTTTCGAAGCCAAGAATGCTTAAGAACCTGCTCTGGATCCGCACATCAGATGCATAAGTGATTAGTGACAAGTGACACAGAAACAGAGAATGTGCTGTGTTACGATGAATAATAAACACGCGCAATTTATGCAGGCAGAGCGAGCGGGGAGATGGCATCCTGCACTTTTTCCATATAAATAATGTGAATCTCTCAGCAATGGAGCCAGGCCGACCAGGGAGTTTCTCCATCCCACCAGCAAGCCGGCGGAGAGCAAAGCCGGGATGGGCAAGGACGGTGGGTCACCCACAAACAGGACTGCTTCTGTTTTCTTATGGGTCATTATAGAATGAACTAATGGCAATTAACAGTCTCTAAACTGGAATAAAGACAGGAAGAAGATTTACAGTTGGCAACATTTTTTGCTCTTTAGGAGAAAGGAGCTTTAGATAAATGGAAAAAAAACCTCACCAAAAATTATGCACATTGTTTTCTTCTTCCTGGGTCTCTGGAGAGCATCCCTATGGTGCCTCTTGTAAAAAAATTGGTCTGCAAATAGGACTGATGGCACCTATCTGAAAAAGCAATTGCTAATAGATTTTTGAGTGAACCATCTCAGTTTCAGGTGACCTTTCTCCGGGAGAGGTGATCGCATGCTGCTGGGGGGCTGGCAGCGGCTGAACTGGCAGCAGCATTTACCAAAGGGCCACAGTGTACCCGGCAGGTACCTTACTGCTCTTGCATTCTCCATGAGCAAAACCACACATAACCCCTAAGGAAAAAACAAACACCAAAGCCAGGCAGACACTCGGCTATAGCCCAGCTCTCACGCTTTTCCTCCTGCATGCACCTGGCCATGCACAAACCCTGGACCTGCAGGGCAATGGGCACACATCCTCCCTGAGCCCCACATCCCTTGGCCTCGTGCTTGGCCGGGTCAACAGTCTGGGGCTGGCCGGGGTGTGGGTCCCACAGTGTCGCTGCTTTGCCATCTGCTTTCCATTGCCTCATACTGCCATCCCACAAACAAGCCATCCTCCAGGGAAAAGATAAATAAATTTAAAAATAAACAATACAATTTTAAAAATAAATAAATAAAGCCCCAAACGCACCCACTACTTAACTCTGCGCAGTTTTTTTCCTGGCTGTCCTGGCCTGCCAACTCCAAGCAAGCTTTTCTCTCTCTCTCTTTTTTACACTCTCTCTGCACTTCCAGAAATGTACGCACTTGGATAAAAGTAGAACTGAGAGGAGAAAAATGCATATTCTGTTAAATAAAAAAAAAAAAGAAGTTGAAAAAAGTGTCTAAAAGATGGATGCGTAAAGAAATCATACCCATACTTAAACTCTGTGTTTGAGTTACATAAACTGAACTGTGGTAATTACCAAGCTCCTCCGGATTAATAAACAATTACCATAGTAACTACACCATCGTATGAAACCTATGTTCATGAATTTTTAAAGCATAAATGGAAACGCGCGCCAGTTGAAAAAGTCTCCTATTTATTTTGTTCCTGGAAGACGAGAGAGACAGATCCATTAAAGGATCCCGTCAAGTTATTTCTTCCTCCGCTGGTTCCTGCAGCCACACTTCGGACAAGCGCCATATATTATGTACTAACTAGGAAAGTCCATTATGTGCGCAGGGCCGTGGGCTGGCAAGCAGCAGGGCCAGCCTCACACCTTGCTCCCTCGCAGCCCAGGTGCTCTCAGGCCTCATTTCCCCAGAGGGCTTCAGGCGATGTGATGGTGAATTTTAACGGCTTAAGATGGCAGAGAAAGTCCCTGGGACAACTTGCTCTGCTGTCTTAGCCCATTAAAATTTGCCCCTTGCAGCCAGGGCTGTGCTGGGCACATGCACTCAGCCACCAGTAAAGGGTTTTGCCACAGCGCCTGCACCTCTGTGTACAGTGACCCCACCATGACGGAGGCCGCAAGGATGGGCAAACGCTCCCAGACAGGGCAGTGCTGAACCAAGTGCAGGCCCCAGAGACATGCGTCACAGCCGCCACGTTGCCGCCCAGCAGAAAGGGTGTCTCAGCTTGGCGTTGCCTTCTCCCCAAAGCCCGAGTGGAACAGCCCCTCAGCACTGCCTCCCAGCTGCTCCTGCCAGAACAGGCCCGAAGAGGAGCAGGCACAAGGCGTCAGCGAGTAAGTGCAGTCTATAAGATGCACCCAGGGCCATTTAAAAGTTTAAAAAAAAAAAAAGGGAAAAAAAGACTTCCTCCTCCACTACCACCAACTCTCGCCTCTTACAACCACCACAGAGGAAAATTTGGTGTGAAAGCTGCACCCTTACTTCAAAGGTTTAGCACAGCTCAGTCTGGCTTTTCCGCACCTCGCAATCTGTGTGTAACATGCAGAAAGAAATATATCAAAATGCCAAATAACCAGGTTATATATCAACCTGTTGATAATTCCAACAGGAATGCTGAAAAGCAGCGCTGAGTTAAAAAACACTGTTCGGCATTTGCAGCAATAGTCTAAACCGTGAGGTGAGACCTCTGCGCCTCCAGTTTGAGCCGCTTACTTTTGATAATTTTGATGAGCTGAAATAATACCCCCCTTTTGCAAGAAAGTGTTTCTTCAGATGCTCCAAGAGTTAGGAAAGCCATTAAATCCTTGTGGATTGAAGGTAGAAAAATAAATTGTATGTATTTTAGACTTTGAATGATCTTCCTATGGCAATTTTCAGGAAAAAAACCTATGAAGAATTCTGCAATTTTAATCTCCTCAGTAGCTTCCCATTACTAAACAAGCAGAACGCCACAGTACAAATGTGGATGTTACATGTCATCTTGATCTGCTGTTTTTTTCTTTCATTAAAGCTTTAATGCAGCAATTATGGCTACGTTGCCCTATAAAAAAAGGAAAAGGCAGTTTACTTTAAAAAGTGAAATTGCATAGCCTACTATTTAATTATACACAAATGTAAATGGCCTATTTTTCCATAACTGGTTATTACAGCACTGTTTTACTTTCTGAGTTTTCACAATCTCTAAAACCTACAACGCTTCCTGCTATATAATTGTTTTGCTACATTATTGTTTTCATCTTATTTTTTCTTTTAATGCGAGAGCAGCGGGATAAATCTTGGTTTTAAGCCAGCCAGTACTTCATCTACTTAAGCTTTTATAGATGAAGATTGCTGTAATTATCAGAATACCCGCTTATTTCTGAAGTATTATCTTGGCAACCTGCTGGCATTTACAACCAATTAACAAGCTTTGCCCATTAGTTGCATAAGGGGTATCACAGAGTAAAGCCATTGTGTGCTAATTTTCTATTTTAGATAATCAGTTTGGCCATCCAAAATGGAAAGGGGAAGAAAAGAAAGGTTTGACACCCAGTGGCAGACATGTAAAAATGACTACATGCCTCCCAGAGACAAAGGTATCCAGCGCCTGCATGATTGCTTCACTGTCGTCACCACTGGGTTTTAAGTATTTATGCCCTTTGTCTCTTTTGGAAGAGAAAATAGAAAGTACGGCTTCGGCAAAGTAATCATGTTTTTTTTTTTTATTTTTTAAACAGACTGGCTTCTCCCTCTGTCCTCTCAGGCTTGTAATTTCACCAAATTGTACAAGAAGTGTTAAACACGATTTCTGGGGGGGGTGGGGGGGGGAGGAAAAAAAAAAAAAAAAGAGAGAAAGCGAGAGAAGGGAACCTGGCCACCGGTGTAAATCACAGCTTCCCTCTCCTAATCATGGGGCCGAGCTGAGCCCCCACACACTGTGCTGGCACTGTGCCTGGTTAACGCCATGTGCTGGCTGGGGGTTGTGACCAGGTACCACTATGAGCAAATGGGCTCCCGGCCACCCTTCGGCTGCTCCTGGGGCGTCTGGGGCAGGGGGACCCCGGCTCGATGTTGGCTTGGGGCGTAATGCGGGCACTTCCTCCTCTGCACAGAGGGGAATGACAAGCTGTGACAGTTTGGAGGACTTTTTTTAAGCTTTAACCTGTGGTTAAGACACCATTTATGTCCCCTGCCTGGCACAGAACAGGGCAGATGCGTCTCCATGTGGGTGCCCTGGGTGGGAGGATGCCTCTCTGCCCATGATCGAAGTGCTGCATCTCCACAGCATCCCCTGAAACACTCATCCCCACCAGCCCCATCTCCAGAGCTGCCCTATGAGATGAGCACCCCAGCTCTGTGCCACTCCCATGTCCACACACCCTTTGGTCGGGTCCCGCCTTGAGCATAGGCACCGTACCCCAAAGCTGGCAGAAGAAGGGCGCAGGCACAGCCTGCTCCAGCATTTCAAATCGGCACCACTCTGCCCCGCATCAACCCCACACTGCGCCAGCCCCTGTCTCTGCTTTCCCATCCCTGCTGCCCAACCAGCACTGGGTGTGAGGCTTGGTCCCTCCCAGTCTCCTGCTGACCCCAAGCTGGAAGCTTGGCCTGTCTCTGCATCTCCATCCCACCCTGCCCATGGAGCTGGGACCACAAGAGCCCCTGCTGTACCACGGTGGCCATGGGCGACACAGGGCTCTGATCCTGTCCAGGGAGCCTCAAGGTGGGTAACAACAATGAAATGATTATGCTGGAGGCAGCAGGACTTGCCCATTTAATTGTACATAAAATTAGATGTTAGACCTGGTATAGATGCCTGCGCTTTGTAATAAGGATGGAAACTAATCAGTTTAAAGATGAGCACAGTCCTTAAAGCATGGTTAGATCCCATTTACTCCATTGAACAGAACGGGTGGATGGTTCATGTTGTAAAATGGTTTTATAAAATGTAGTGAACTGTACAGTGACGTGGTTTTATTTGCCTCCTGTGGTTTAGATTCATATTTTGCTTTAGCATAAGTTAAACAAAATTAAGACTATGATTATGCTAAGAGGATGCAGCCAGTAAAGTAAAGATAGAAAATGTTGAACTCCTCGAAGTCATAAAGAATTATCAACTGTGCAATTAGTAAAGGCTGAACATATACACTGAAGTCTATTAAGTCATAAATGAACGAGAAAAATGTTGTGCTTGGCAATTTGATGTGTATATTTGTCTTAATTATTTTAAATTAATTGCTATTGGCTACGATCATTAGAAAATTTAAGATTTAAGTAAGGTACAGCATAAACTCCCTCCTATAAAATAAATCTAGTTATACAGACAAACCATTTTTAAAATCATTTAGGCTACTGAAAAGGAAGAAGTAAGAAGGGTCGAGGAGCAGAGTGCTGGGAGTGGCTCTGAGCTCCTCACAGCCTGTCTCCCAGGATGCTGTCCCAGGCTGGAGCACACTGAAGCCCCTCCACTGCTGGCAGGGAGCACAGATCCCTGGGCAGCCCCCTCTCTGGCTAGCTCCATCAGCGAGAGAGTTCATGGCTGTCCCCTTTCCGGACACCTCTGGACAGTACTTTCTGGGCCCAGACCTGGCCTGGATGCACGGCGCGAGGCAGCACACCCTCAGCGCGGGCACCACCAGCAGAAGGCAAGATTGGGCAGAGATTATCGTTTGAAGAACCCCTGAGAGATGATGCTCACCCCAAGCTGAAGGAAAACCTTTCTGTGAGTGGCCCTCATGATCTGGAGATCACTCGCTGTCATGTGTTATTTCCTTTCCAGAATGAAGATGGTTGAAACCAGAAGAAAGAGATCAGGTGTTTTTTTCCCCCGTATTTCTGTTTTGCTGACACGAAACCTGCATTTTACAGGAATTGTCTTTTTGAAGTCTCAGGTGGGTCACCAAACTGAAAAAGCAGTTATTGCCCAATTCTAATTAAGCTGCCCCCAGCCAAGATTAGTGTGTCCCAACAGCCTTACCAAGAAGATGACAGAGGCAACTGGAAAACAGGTGAGCAAAGAAACGCTTACCAGAGAAGTAAAGCACTACCAAAAAAAGTCCTCATTATGTGTTCTGCATCTGCAAGGGAGGAGACACGTTCCCCCAGGACTCTAATCTCCATCGCTAATATTATTATTAAATATTTACATACCACCCTAATTTTGCGTGACACTTTGCAGAGATAAAAGATGCTCTCTCTGCACTGAAGATCTTACAGCCTACATCAGACAGACAAAGAAAGCAAAGCTGGCAAAGGAAGAAGTCATGATCAAGATTAAGAAACTGATCTAACGCTGGTGACCCAAAAGCATTTTTACATCGTAACAGAGCGTGGGACTAGGGCTGAGGGAAGCTAGCGGCATTGGGACCCTTTTTGCTTTTAGTAGCCAGCCAACCATGTCTCAAACCCACAGCAGCTGCGTGCACTTATTTCCCCACAGCTTTGGCCCAAACGAAGAAAAACATGGCATCCCACCACCCCTAGGAAAGTGCTTTTGGTTTTATCATCTGACTTGTGTAAGGAAAAGAGAAGTCTGGGGCTGCTGCAGCTCAGCCACGCGCTTCCCCAGACTGCACAAGTGGGACAAAGACCTGTGCACTGCACCATGAGGCACAAGACAGAAGGAAGAGTTGCTCAGCCCTTTGGCTTGGGTTCCCTCCAGTTTGCCTACTTCCCTCACTTCCTCTTCCCCTCTGACAGTGCACCCAGTATGTTCCACTGAACCCCGCTGGCCCTGTCAGCTCCAGCCTCCAGCTGCTGAAAAACAGCTGCAGCAGCAGCAGCAAAATAAAGTGGAGAAGGTGGGGAAATGGGAACACTCAGTGCAACCCTACCTGCCTGGGGCAGACTCCTGTCCAGAATGTACCAGGAAGGCAACTCTGCAGAGGGGATGCTAAAGCCCCTCTTGTGGATGGTAACACCCTTTCTATATGGTATGTAACAGAATGTGATATACTTTGGTGTAGACATAGTGAACACCAAGCAAAGCCCCATGTTAAGCCACTGCCTTTTGGCTGCAGCAAAGCAAAGAGTGGGCAGCCCCAGTGGAAGCCAAGCCCTTCCTGCTGCTCTCACCCCACCGTGCCATGGGGCTGGTCCCCAAAACCCCCCGGGGCTGGTGGGACTGGAGGTGGCAGCAGCATGGGAAGGCCACAGGCTCAGGAACACCAGAATGGAGAAAAAGAGGGGAGGTGCCAGTGCCGGAGGTGTTTTGTGTGTCTCAGCTCCGGGAGCAAAGACCCCTTCTGGGTACCCCCAACCCACCTATTATTTTCTTTCATAAACTTGGTGGCCAAGAAAAAGAGTATTTCTGCTTTTTAAATTTTTAAAAGCAATCTTAGCCTCATCGATGACGACAAAGGATGTCTCCGCGTTTCCTAGATGAAATACAGCTGCTGGTGGACCCGAGGAATCATGCAGAGAGAAGCAGCAGCACTGATGGTATCACCTGAGACAACAGTGGGCAGGACATGCCAGGCAGATGAAGGCATAAAGCAACATATAGACCTGCAGACACACACACACACACACACACACACACACGCACACGTACGTGCTTCATGCAATTCAGTTAGATTAATTTGCTTTGGCTATTCCATTATTTTACTGTAGTCCTTGTATAGTACTTAAAGAATCAGGTTAAGCATTCTGCATTAGATACACAAACAATGCTGCTTTACCTCCACATGGGTGTTGTGAGACTTTAATTAATGTTTGTAAAGTGCTTTCAGATCCCCAGAAGAAAGGCACTATAGAAGTGTGTAGTCTGATTATTTCACAGCATACAAAAGTAGAGGTGAAAAGAAATATTCTCCTCCTTACACATAAAACTACTGATATCAACTCCTGCATTTAAAAAAACCAAGATGTTAAGAAAGAAAAGAATTTTGACCATGAACCTACTTCAGGCTTCCCCTTTGCCTTTTTCATCTGATTTCTGGTTGAGTGAAATAATAAACTATTGTATTGCTGTAAACTCTTTGTAAGTAGATTTGACTAAGACAACAGAGTTCAGTGCCAGCAGCTACTCTGATCATTCTTTTAAATGGAAATTTACCGTCTGCTGCATCACATGGAAAAAATATAGAACTATTTTTCACAGCTTGTTCACTGAACAGATTATTGGAGGGAAGAAAAAATAAAAAGGCTTCATTTTCTACAGATCCCAAATCTCAGCGTAGAAAGTCTTGGCAATTTCCTTTTGAGAGGAGACAGATTTCACTTTCACATTGATTTAACAATGAGAAGAGCGTCCAAAACGCGGGCCTGATTCCGAACATCTAAACGTTTAGCCACGGTCGATTCAAGAGCTTATCTATGGGAGCAAAATTACTGACATCCATAAGCGTATGTAGGATCTGGTCCTAATATAGAACCGGTTCTTGATGTCATAAAATCTTTTTTAACAGCATCTTGTGTTACATTTAATTTATTTCACATGCCCTCATAAAATAAGATAAAAGCTTGTAAGCCTAAAAGTCGTATAAAGAGGATGAAAAAAGCCCCACCCCATCATGTATTTGTGTTTATTAAGTACAATCTTCATGCCACTTATAGAGTTTTAACTCCAGAATTCCCAATTATTTTTTTTTCTAATCCTAATAGCAGACAGCTGGAGCTGCCAGTGTGTAACATGAACAGATCACAGCACACATGCTTTTTGGAGAAGAAAGTCCTTCCCAAAGTTCTCTCCCAGTCTTACTGAGGTGCCTTCCCAGCTTACCTTTCACCTGGGCAGGGTGCAGGCAGGCGATACACCTATACCTGTCCTGCCTGGTGCCTGGGCAGTGCAGCTGTACAGTCTGACCTCTGAATTTAGCCCAGGAAACTAGAGGGTGACAGGCACAAGACAACACCGGCTTGTGCCCAATATGGTTTAATCTGATGGTGGCCTAAAAAGTGTGCAAGCAGCCCTTGAGTTCACCTGTTCTTAAACATAAAGATGTTCACATGGTCTTAAGGCTCCTAACAGAAAAGTCTCCAGCAGAAAAACATCTTTGTAGCCAAAGGCGGCCTCGCTGCCCTTTAAATGGAGGTTACAGAACACCGCCCCTCCAGTGCTGAAAGCAACTTTCTGCTGAGGTCCTGGGAGGGGAAGGACTGCAGCCACGTACCCCAGGATTTAGGCTCAGCTCACCTGCAACCAGGGGGACATGGCCAGGAGGTCCCAGGAGGCATGCATGAGGGCATCTCAGGGGCTGAGAAGGAAAGTAGATCCATGGGTGTACCTTGGCATCCACAGATTCCCCATGGAAAAGGGGCTCCTTTCCCGATATTCGGGGGACAACATTTCCTGATGCTGGGAGGTAATCAGATTTGGGGTGCCAGCCAGGAGGAAAATCTTGGTCTGCCTTTAGGGATTACAAAGCTCTGTGTGTGCTTCTGGGATGTGGGGTGCTCCTCCAAGGTTGGCAGTAGGGCAACCAAATGCCCAGTGGGGCAACTTCCTATTCACAGAGTGAGTCCTTTTCTTATGCAAGAGTGTGACAGAAATCATTATCAAAGTGCTTTCAGCATCTCAGAGCACGTCACTGACTTCAGAGGGCTGCTGGTGTGAGCACTCATTTGCACACAAGGAAAAAAATGTGTACAGATTAAAAAAAACCCTCACACGCCCTGGTTCTGATGTCCAGTTGTGTGCATCAGAACAGCTACGGGAATGATGCTTTAAAACAAACAATCACACACACCCCCTCAGAAAAAAAGAGTTGCCTTTTCTTTCAGCTAACATTTCCTTAGGTGATTGATGATAACCATCACCACAAGGAAATGATGAAGACTTACCTGACGCTGCTGCTAGTAAAATGGTTTCACTGCCAGAAGGTCATCCCAGGTCAGGTTTTTGGAACCAGCAGCAGACCCACCGCCTTCCCTCCAGGAAGCACAAGCCAGAGGCAAACCCCGGGGTAACACAGCATGGAAACACTGTGCTTCCAACTGAAGCCCTGGAAGAGAAAAGTTACTTTCGATGAAGTAAAAGGATTTCTGAGGACAACTTTCAGCAAAGATAAACTTTAACCACAATCTGACACGACAGTCAATAAATAGCTTCAAGATAATCGCATGTACCTCTTTGGGAGGCAGTGGTCTAACCCAGGCAGAGATGCTTTTAGAACATGGCTGTTCTCACCAGCCCTTGATATTTTTCTTGCGATCTAGGCAACATCCACATTGAAAAACCTACGCCACAGCTGTCAGGGCTTCTCTCCAGAAGATAATTAAATTCCAACTCTATTGCCATTGTGACAAGTGAGCTCAAGTTTAGTGATACCATCCCTGCCAACTGAACAAGAATGAGAGCCATCAGCTGCATAGTCGTTAATCACTTTGCTGAAAGAAGAGGTGCCTGCAGTACTTACTGCCATCCTCCCAGGGTAGGTGTTCAGCTCCAGGAGATATTTGACAATAACATGAGTAGTCTCAAGGGATGATTGCGTTTAGATCAGTGTGCTTACGTGGGAAGGCCTGGCAAAAGTGGAGCAAGTCAACAAGTTTAAAGGACTTTCAAGATCTCTTCCAAATCAGAGAAAGGGAGGGTTTAGCTTGGGTGGTCGCAGGGTACAGTTTTGCTAAATGCTGAAGATGAAGCCATTGGTGTTTTCTCTTCTAGATTATCCTCTCAAGATGCTCTTTTAAGTAAAGAGTTCAGGTTTTTTCCTTTCAGTTTGATTACAACATGTACATCCCATACCTTTGCAGATATGCCTATTTCCCTTAGAATGCAGCTTTTAAACTGAGCTTATCCACCAAAAATCAGACCACACATTATCTAGGACCTATTTGATGCTCCAATAACTGCTCTTTTGTAGCTATCGTGCTTCATATGTAAATCTGTTATTTCTATGCTAGTTATCAAACTATCCCATTTTAGTTACAGCTACAGGAAAACAGTAATTCTTTTCTCACAGGAGAAGATTACTGCATCACTGCTAGCATCCCAGAGAGACTCCCCCAGTTAATAAAGAGCAATGAGGTCTCACATTTAAGAACCACATGAGCCATGTCTGTTCCCTGGCTTTGCCTGTAGCTAGCTTTCCCACTGTAGTATCTCCACAGAGGCTGCCACAGAGGCGAACATCTGCCTCTGGCATGCTGTGCCAGCCAAAGGACAGCCCAGACCCCACACAGCCTCTGAGCTTCACTGGGTACTCAGGAGGAGGTATATATGCCCTCCAGGGAAGCACTCCAGGAGCCTGTTGCGAAGCCAGTGCCAGAAAACGAAGCCACGCGTCTGAGCAGGAAATTGAACCTGACTCTCCCATCCCCCCCAACAAATGGCTCAACCACCCTGCTATGAAGTCCATCTCTTGGGAAGTCTCTCCATCCCCTCTTAAAGCCAAACACCAACACACGCTTTCTGAATGAAACCCGCTGCCCCAGTCCGTGGGACGTCAGCACTGGCAGCTGGTTGGGGAGGTCTGAGGCTCAACAGCACCTAAATGATGGGTGTAGAGACTTAAATTGGGGCTAAAAAAGTTGTTCCCCTTCCTAGGTCTCATTCTAGGCTCCCAAAGGCAGAGTTTATTCATCACCCTATGTGCTTTGCTTGCAGCATTGGCTTCCCTGCTTGTCAACACGCCGATTTCTGAATTCTCAGTGCAGAGGAAGCCTTTCATGGTTTGGCATCTCTTATATGTTTATGCTTCTCAAGATATATTCTCTAGCCAAGTCTTTAAGTTCTTACATTAGTCCCCAAGCCCAGACATCAATCTGTTGCTGATCAGGTCTTTTCACATCATGCTGCTTTTATCTGGAATGTTGTTTTTGATGCTTCCAGGGAAGCTCTGGCTGATGTTTTTAAGAATGTGGTTAATTCCTCCCCTCCTTTTTTGTATAAATTACACTTGAGCACATTGATTTCTTTTAACCTTTTGCTTTTACTGTAAGACTTTAGCAAGAAATTTGCCTTATAAATGCTATTATACCAGGGAGGTCCTGATTTGCATCTTTGTCCTTGGGTAGTGTAAAGGCAGCACAGGGGTCCGCAAACAGAGAGAGATTGATTTATTTTTTCTTTCCTTTTTATAGTCTACAATAAAAAGTTTCTTTAAAGGGGAAGAAAAGAGAGGCACATGCTTAATATTGAAGAAAAGCCTGCTTGTGCTTGATACATTGGAGAAACAGTTCAAGAACACTTCATCCTCCTGCAACTATTTCCCGCACTTCTGCCAAGGTTAGGGAAACCTTGGGTTAGCTGCCGTCTGAATACCGCAGGCTGGTATCAGTCTGAACAAGTTCAGCTGACTGCTTAGAAGATTTTCATCTTTATTCTTTCTCCTGTTGTCTCCCCACTTTGGCAAATAGAAATCACCTTTGTCTTTGGGGGAGGCCTCAGCCTGAAAGCACCCAACAAAGAGAATTCCCCGAGAGATGCTGGCTGAGGGTCAAGGTCCTTCCATTGAGTCCCCCAACTCGGCTGTGCCGGTGATCGCAGCCAGCTGTCACGAAAATGAGACTCTCTAGGTTGGTATGGTCTGGGACCAGGTGGGTCAGAAACACAACAGAAGAGTCTGATAAACGACTGAAAAATTAGACCACAAAAAACCCCAACCAAACCCACAGAAAAGACCCACAGGTCACACCCCCCCTGCCCCTACCTCCCCCCAAACTCCCATTTTTTTCACACCAGTGAAGAAGGAAAAAAACCTGTCAGAAAGCAGAAGTATCAGGCAAGTATGACAAACTTTACCTTATTTTTCACCTGCTGACCGACACTGCCTGTCCAGCGTACCTTTGCACTGCTTTAGGTCTAAGAACTAAGGTATATGGTATAGAGTCTTAGTCGACACAGATTGAAGACTATATTTTGTCTGTGATGTATCAGATGATTAACCAGAGCCCAAAATTTAGAAATCAGTTTAAACTTTTAAAATGGAAAAAAAAAAAAAAAAAACTCTTGAAAAATCTAACAAATACATCTGGAGTGCCTCATGCAAGAATGGTTTGGGTCAGATCATTACATCATGGAGTATAAGCTCAAATGGGCTTTGAAAGAGTTACAACTGTTCTTATCACCATGGAGCTGCCCCAGCATTTGTGCATACACAACAATGCTCTCCTGAATTCATTCTGTGTATCTTATAGTGAGAGCCACCTGGGTAAACCTGACCTGCTGGTTCATGGAAAATAAGACAAAAATACAGCAAATTCCTCCTCTAATGGTCGTCGTCTTTGTGATAAAGAACATGCTAATCGCTGCTTTCTCTCACCACCAGGACCCTGGTTTGGGCCTAATTGTAAGGGCTGCAGTCATTTAGAGAAGGGAAACAGAGAACACAGGGATGAGGAAGAGCTTGAGCACTTCAGCAGATAAAGGAGAGCAACTCTTTCTTCTGTATGCTCCCTTGGGGAAGGTGCTGAAGGCACATTACCATGGCTACTTACCTGGGTAGGCAACTCTCTTTCAGATACTTTGTGGCAGCAGAAGGGAAGCCAGTGAATTCTTTCTTCTTCCCTCTTTCAGAAGATGCCAGCTGCTCCTTCTGGCCAGCTTACCTCCTTCCAGTCCCTCCAAAATCTTCCATGGACCTGGTGCTGCCCACACAGTGCCAGGGTGCCATGCTTCTGCTCCTTGGGAGCTGGTCTCCAACTGCCCTCTAGCCAAAGCTTTGAGGTAAGCTACCAAATATCCCACCACGGCCTCAGGGGTCTGCCAGGGAAAGGGCCTGCCCTCTGCTGTGCTGGGGGAAAGCTCAGAGGTGGGACACCAGGAGGAGAATTGGAAGAAGAGGGCATGGGAAGACCACAGACTTTTTGAGGAGGATGCAGCCGGAGGGAGCGGGGTGTGCGTCATGATTGTCAAGTCTATTTTATGATACCTCTTTTTTTCCTTTCTGAAAAACTGTGGTTGGAAATACCATAATTGGCAGTAATGAAGTTAATCACTAGTAACTGGCAACTATGTGGGCAGCTGGCCAGGACAGCGAGGGACACAGAGCTCTGAGGAGCCATGCAGAGCTCCTCGCCCTGCCCACCACAGGGTGTACCCCATGCCGTGCTTTGCCTGAGCTCCCCCTTTGCTGGGCCGAAATGGGGACTGGCCACCAATGCCAGTCACCCCGCAGCCTCATCCTAGGGCTACCCACTGGCAAACAGCAGCACGGGGTTCCTCACATCACTGCCTAATTTCTCTGCAAACAGCGTTTGTAATCCCCCCCCACACACACCCCCATGTCCCCCAAATGCGGCAGGTGGGGGCAGGAGAGGCAAGCTCTGCTGCCGGCCTCTGACAGGCTGCATCCCCACTCCACCCCTCCAGCCAAGAGGCTTCATTACACACATACTCATTTCAGGATTACTGTAACGTTGCTCATTTCTAGGTCAATTATTGACTTGAATCATGTTAAAGTTTAACATAAATATGCTACTATATCACCTGTACATATATACAACAATTATATGGCAACAAAATTCTTTTAAAAGAGTAGGGAAACCAGCTGCTACTGGAAGTACAAGCTCAGAGACTGCTCTGAAGCCCATGCAAAGAAACACAAAGATTCCCACTACCTTTGCACCAGCTTCAAAAGGAAAAATCAATTTAGATTATCAAACACACAGATTAATTACTCTGCAGTTAAAATCTTTGCTTCCTGAAAGTGTTTTGTCTAACCTCATCAGAGAGAAAAGGAGGGGGGGGGGGGTGTTGGGTGAGGGGGAGCATGAAAAGGAAAGGTGCCGTACCATAAGCAGCCAGTGAAGCTACAAACAACACGAGTCATCTTTAAAAGAAAAAAAAACACTGCTAACTTTTTTCACATTTTAGCAAACTTTTCAATTAGGATTTCTTTCTGGCTATTTAAATATGCGTGAAGTAATGATTTTCTGTAATTTGTCTTTTTCCTTTGGAAACATACCGTGCTATTGTCAGCTTTAAAAAAGAAGCAATTTTCTGACTTTTGAGATTGAGCAGGTCATGGAAAAATTACTACTGTGAGAACCTATAATTAAATAGAAAATGCAGCTGTACTTATGAAAAACTAAAATTAAGTTTATTCTATTAATACTTGATTCTAGAATGGCATTTGACTCCTCAGACACAGGTCTTGGCTGAAACTGTACCTTACCTGCAGAACATCACTAGCGGCACATGTGCTTACAAAAGCAGACACGAAAGAATAAGGACAAACATATTGCCAACTATTTGCTGTTCATCTGAATTAGATTCAGTATAGCATGATAGTCATTTACACATGTAGCCCCTTTCTTTCCTCTTTTCCTAGTATTGGCACTTCATCTTTGGGTGCATTTTTGTTGCGTTGTTTGGGGTTTTTTTTAAAAGGAGCTAATTTAAAATAAATCTATGTAAAATCAGTAATGTTTATTACAAATTTCCATGAAAAAAAAAGAAAGAGGTACAGGAAGGGACTTTTGAACAAAATTATGTGGTACATCTGAATTGAATAAAGATTTTTCCCCAGCATTTCACTAGTCTTGAAGACCAGGCTTTGTGCATATATAAAGAAAATTTATTGTAGCTCCAGACTAGATGTTTACAAAGTACCAGATACAGGATTTTAATTCATTCTAATTTTTTTTTTTTTAAAAGTGACTGACAATAGATTTTAAAACACCTAAAATGTGCATGATTAACAAAAACCTCACTGAGAAAATAAGGTACAGATATGTTGACTAACAATTAATGAGACTTATTCTGGTGTCTGATGATAAAAAAATACTTGCATGGAAAGCTTAAAAGCACTATTTTGGATTAAAAGAAAGCCAAGTCAGCCTAAAATAACAGTATCAATTTTATTTAGTAAGAGTAATAAAAATAGTTGGTTTTTTTTTAAATCATTGCATTTAGGATGACCATTTCTCATTATTTTCTACAGTAATAACAGGTGAGATTCCACCACCCATCCTTATTGCCTGATATAATAGAAATTACTAGATACATATGTTCTGTTACATCCTGTACAATAATTTATAAAACTGTATTTTCCTTTAATCCTCAACTAATTCCCTAAGTTTGGGGGGTTTTATTTTCTTGTAATAAATAGGAAGGAAAATTTCCATCTTTTTTCCATCAATCATTTTCACATATCCAGCTCCCTGTGTTATTATAAAGAACATAACTAAACCCATACAGTTGATGTAAATATCTGCACCCTATTTATAACATATAAGAAACCGAAATCCTATCTTCATGTGCAAACTCAACTTCCCTATTTTTAATGCACTTAACGTATTATATCTAATACAGCTTCACAGTTATCTAGAACTAATGTGAGAATGAAAAGAGTGTATCAGAAATGGTTAAAAAAAAAAAAAAATTTGTGAAGAAACGTTATACACAACCTGGGAAAAAGGGTGGGTTTTTTTCCCCTTTCAGAAATGACTTGTGAGCGACAGTGTCGTCGCAGGGAAAGCCCACAAAACCTGTATCACTGCGTGCACTGCTTGACTAAGACGGCCAGAAGTGATCCTAAGAGCCGGCAGTATAATTACTTGGATTTCACATCTCCGGCTTTCTTTCCCCCAGCTGCCTGTTTGGTCAGTGGCAGGCTTTCCCCCACCACACACACTCCCTCCCTGCTTCACGCCGTGGAGCTGGATTTCAGTTTTCCAGCTGCATATATTCCACGGAGAAAAGGAAAACTGATCCATGAAGTTCCTATTTGCATAAAGCACAGAAACATCTGTCGCAAGATTCTTGTTGGTGGATTGAAGCATCAGGAGACATTGCCGTTGATCATCTGCCCTTAATAATATTGAATTCTTTTCCTGTCGATAGGCGCTTAGTTTGAGTGAGGGTGTTTAAAGAGACAGAGAGGAGAGAGAATTGCATCAGGGAAGACATATTCTTACTATTTCTTGTAATGAGCGATCGGTTATGTGATGCTGTCTCACACAGACGCTCACAAATGAGCTCTGCCCCAGGATCAGCAAATGCCCCGTTCCATCTGATATCAGTTCCTTGCAAATACAGATCTTACAAAGGTATGTGATGATTTAATCAGCATCCTGCCGTTGTCTACAATGCACAGCAGCTTTTTTTTGTTAAACTTTACACAATGGATGATCCGTGGTAGCAGGGCTAACGTTAGAAAGCGCTCAATCTGCAGTGCTGTTTTGAGTTTTGATTTCAATTTAGGGAATCAAATTAAAAAAATCTCAAGGACGACCTATCTGTGTCTCAGATCAGGAAAATTTTAATTCTGTTTCTGTAGGCATACATAACGTATGTCTACAATCAGAAATATCAGGTGGAGCAGACAATTCTTTCATGCAGAATACATAAATAGAATAGAATCTCACCGAAACATAATAGCAACTATTTAAAAAAACGAATGGCTAGGTTAGGCCAAGTATTATTTCTAAAATCACTAGAACTGCTTCGGGTAATAGGCAAGATTCATATTTCTGCATTACATTTTTACTGTGTTACCGATTATTTTTAAAATTCACTGGCTCTGTTGATATAATTGTACAAACAGCCTATGGGCTGGCCTCATCTCTCACACCACTGAGAGTCAGAAATCAGTCTAACCTGTGGCACGCAGCTCTTCGCCGCTCGTGTGTCTTGTGGAGTTTTAACAGCCAAACTGAAAGGAAAATAAAGTTTCTTCACATTTGCTGTCTACTTATGTCAGAAGTCACATGAAGGTGATCGATACCGCACGATTCTCTCTGTTTTTTGACACCAGCTCCAAGATAGCAGGTTTCCTAAGCTGGGTCAGCAAAGATTACTATCACGTTAGTAACAAATCATTCGTCAGCATCATTGTAAAACAAAAGGGCTTTAAACATTTCTTATTCATAGCTGGTCTCTGTAACATGCATGCATGCTTTTTTTTCCCCCCAGGATATCTCGATTCAACTGTAAATGTCTGGGTGCAGGAAATACCTGCTCCGAGCAGCACAACAGGGCCACAACAGTCCGGACAGTGTGACGGTATATTGTGAGACAAGCAATTGTAAGGACAATGCAAAAAAAAAAAAATCCAGCCAAGCCCAAACCAAAACCTGCAGCAGGAGTGATCTTTGCTCTCATGTACATATTTGTATAAAAAGTTTCTCTGGCGGTGGTTCACCAGCAGGCAGTAATCAGCTAAGATACTTCTTTGTAATTTTTCTGTTTCATAAATAATACAGGAGTTTACTAACAGGAAGTTTGTGGGAAGCAACAGTAAACAGTCTAGCAATCCATCTGTTATTGCGGAATGCAAGAAAGCTGAATCAGGTTCTCTGCAAGTGGGCTATTTTAGTTGTTTGTGCTAGCAAAGATGTGTAGGAAATGGGCATTTAGAGTCACTATTAGCATGAACTCTTGCAGACCTTCTTTCTCCCTCCCCTTGCGGGAAGACATGGCCGGGTGCGATTTCAGCTCCAGCGCTTCTGTGGCTACAGGGCAGCGTGCAATAAACCTGGGCAGAAAA
>VZTU01025862.1:381416-420126 GCA_013400835.1 Zapornia atra
GTGCCCGTGCCACGCAGAGACACTCGGCGGAGCGGCTCAGGCGCGCAGCCTGTGGAGCCTCGCCGGGTTTGCCTCACGCCGGGTAAGGAGAAGCAGGCAGCGAGCGGCCTTCTCGAGATCGCGCCGCCTGCGTAACACCACTGCAGCACTCACACGGGCAAACGTGCTGTTACGGGACCGACCGTTGCACCAGTTGCCGCTGCAGCACCTACCGAAAGTTTCGCTGTGACTCCTCGAAGGAGTAAAGGCCGTTACCCAGAAACCCTGCAGAGTAGCTAAAGATGCAGCGTCACCTGTGCCAATTACACCTGGACAACAGGCACAGCTGTCCAAAACTACAAAAAAAAGGACTAAGCTTGTGACAATTTTCAGTTAAACTGGTGGAAAAGGCTGGAAACAGGTTTGGGGTTTTTTTTTAAATATTGGTATCTGAATCTATAATGTAAATAACTGCTCTGTACCCATCCTTTCCTCACATAAACCCACCAGAAGTGAATCAAACAGCGCTGCCTCTCTACTGCAGATTTCCCTCAGGGGCACTCAGTGGGTTTGGATCACTTACACCAGCTGTAGAAATGAAAGTGTCAAACTGCCCTTTAGAAAAGTCACAGTATTATCTCTTACGACTCCCTCCAGTCATAGGCACTGGAAACATCGAGCCTTTCTAGCGTGTTTTTTAGTATAGTAAACCTTGCTACTGCTCCTACCCTGTGAACATTCACCTCCAAGTGACAAAGCACAGCTGTATGATTTTACTGCTCTAAGGACCAAGAAAGACATGATATTTCTTAGCATCTAAATCTCATCCACTTCTGCACGGCTCAAGAGATGTGCCACCAAGCCAGGTCCACAGAGAAAAAGTTGCACAGTAAGAATTGGTGCTGCTTTGTTACAATTTGTTGTCCTGCCTGTATTTCAGTGCTTTGTTAGCGTAGAGCTTGGGGGCATTCTGTTTATTTCTGTGTCCCAACGGGGTTGGTTTCAATACTTGCCAGTGTACTAGCACTGCTCAGATGCTACGAGTGAGGCAGCTATGATGGTCTGGGGCTCCACCTAGGCACACGCAGCCTCTCTGCAGGAGCAGAACGGGGCAGGCACTGATGTGCATAGTTCTCCTATTTCTGTAATAAAAATAAGTCACAGCAAGATCAGGAATACAGTGTCCTCAGTTGCAAGAAGTTGCCAGGATGGGTCTTGGTGGTACTTCTGGGTACCCACTGACACGCATGCTTTTGCAGCCCTGGCTTTTCTGCTCTAGGTACACAGCAAAAACCCGTCAAGCAAATGTTTGAGGTTATGGACATTAGCACACCAAGGGAATTATAAATGTGAACTAATTGCAGGCAGGCAAAAAGGTCCCACTACTGATCAGTCTGGATACAAAGCCTTCCTCTCTGGGAAGAGCATGACAAATGAAGTTCTTATTTATGCACTAAACAAAATCCCTTCCACAAGGAGTCTGAGTCACTTCAGTACTTTGAAAGTATATCAACAGATCAGCTGCCAGGCTCCACTCAGCTTCATTGCTACAAAGTCCCTCAGAAATCAGAGATCAAACATCCCAACACAAACTCTGACCTGTGATCCCCATGACATCTGTGAGGTACTGCCAATGTCTCCTCTGCATAACTTCCTACCATTGGAGGGATCTGAGCTGTTATGGCCTCCCCCATTGATTGCAGTTTTGAGGCAGACTCCTTCCCTCCTTCCCTCCATCCCTCCTGAACAGCTTTGCCAGAATCTTGGCTCCAGTCTGCTAACAGAAGGGTCTAGCATTGCATGCAACCTGTGCCATGACATGATATCCTGGCAGAGTGTTCTTCAGTGGACCCAACAGGCCAAAAGAGATCCAGCAGATCTCTTTATCAAGGCTTTACAGGAGAAAATGCCATCTCCACAAGTATGCTCAACCTTCGCTTCCAAAATACCAAGTCCTTGGTTCACACTGGCTGCAATGAGCTATGACAACACAGAGGCTCACAGATGGTGAGTAGTAGGATTCTGACCACTTTCGGGGAGCCTGCCTGGACAGCCCTGTTGGGTCTTTCTCTAGGCCTTACCTCCAGCTGCCAAAAATAAGATTACTTGACATTCTCCTTTTATATGCCAATCCTCTCAGACACGTTGGCTCAAGCTGCCGCTCCCTGTCAGAATCTCAGAGAGATTTGTGGCCCTGTGGTGAGCTCTCAGGATACCTACTGTCTACCTCTCACACCTTCCACAGCAGTTGGTGCTCCTCTCAGATGTAATCCCTGCAGGACCCGAAAGTGGAGAGTTTCCACAGGGGTCAGAAGCTGTACTCAGAGACTTGGTAGAGCCTGTGAGAGCTGGGTACCTCTCTCTAGGTGTTTAGATGGCATAAATGGAGCAGATCCGATTTCCTAATGTAAGGTCAGTCATTTGTCATCATAATTACAGAAATGAGTGGTCAAATTCTTCCCTGGCAGACTTCCTCCGCCTCATGGTGCTACACTACAGGAGACATCTTTTCCCACAGAGATGAAGTTTTTTTTTACAAAGTCTGGTGGCCCTGGCTGGATGAATCCATCTGCAACCTGTTCCTGCCATTTCTTTTGTATTTGGAGGTGAACTCATGCTGAAAACCACGACCATTATGTCAGACCATCAATTTAAGGTCATGAGGACAGGGACTTTAGAAATTGACCCCAGACTGGTATCTTTTCCCAGATTTATTAAGTCATGATGCTAATCCCTTTTTTCTTTGCCAGGGGAAACTTTCCCTCTCTAGCTACCTTTCCGCTTTGCTACAGTTTTGTGCCCAGCTCAGTTACCTGATTCTTACTGTTTTCTCTTCTCCTGTTCATGGCAACTAAAACCACTTTACCCATGGAAAAGTATTTCATATGGCTTTGAAGTTTGTGAACCTAATTAGGAACACGTGCACACGCACACACACACATGTGCATGCTCACGATTAAAATTCAGCCCAGGAAGAAAACTCAGTGAACTGGAAAGCACACGTGTTGCTCATTGCTAGGAGTCATGACACTGTGCAGCAGGTAGCATGGCAAAAGCCTTACCATAAACCCCAGGAAGCACAGACGTTGAGAGGGTGTGAGATGGAGGTTGGGAATCACAGAGTTCTCCTTTATCTTGCATCCTCAGCACTGGGCAAAACTGGCCATAGGAAGTCACAACATGGAGAGAAGCAGAAAAATGTGCCATGGTCTACCAGACTGCAGGCTTGCTGAAAACTTTTCACAGGGAAAGGAGTTTCTCCCATGGTGTTGGAAATTTGAGTTAATGGCAAATAAATGATAAAGGAAGATTATCTCCCTGGTCTTGTCCATGGAACAAATGCAGTATCCCTTTGTTGGCATGCACCCTTGAAAAACACCTGCTGCTTTGCTGGGAGAGAAACTGAGGGATCATAGGCTGTCAAACAAGGACTTAGGTGGGGTCTGAGCCCCAACATTTCTGACAACCTGAAACTCTCAGAGATGCCAATAGAAACTGAAGGTGCTTAGCACGTTATTAGAGGTGCCCAGAACTCCACAGCACCAGGACAGAAGACAACTGTCTATTGCTTGCAAACAAGTGCCTTTGTGCCTGCAAAGGAAGATCTGGAAAACAGTGTCAGTGGATTGCAGGGTTAGGAGTGGAACAGTGTTGGTGAACTGTTTCAGGACCTTGGTTGGACCCTTGCACAACAGTCCTGCTGCAGGGTACCCTGTGTCTAAATGATCCCAGCATGTACTTGCTGCTGCTCAGTTGTCCTGCTCTCCATCTTCTCTGTCCCCTGTGAGAAAGCCAAGCAGTTTCTTTTCTCTGTCTGATAATCTGCCCTCTTAAGTAAACCACAAATTTAAAGAATTGGCATGTTTAAACCTGAAAATGTAGCAAAGTTAGCTAAAAGATATTAAATGCTGGGTAAGTATCTGAAGATCTAGTACACAGTAGCAAACAACAGAGACCAGCAAAATAGCTTTTCCCAGGCACTGATCAGTCTTGATTCCTGAAGGCACCAGAAACTTTTCGATGCTTCTGTGTCCCTTGTGAAACTAAGATCAGTACTGGTGTAGATGGTACAAATGTAGCCAGACCTTAAGCCCACCCACTAACCCACCAACTCTTGTGAGAAATGGCTGTCACATGCCAAGGAGTATTAGCCCAAAGTATTTAAGTCCTCTGTGGCAGAAAACTTTTGGGACAAGACTTACCAAAGCAAGGCCCCGTGGCCCAGAGATCAGCTCTTCCTTGCTTCACCCTTGTCTACTCAGCTTTGCTGTCACATCCTCTCTGAGGTCAGTTCTTCCCTGTCAGCTTTGCTCAAACCTCTTTGCTAGACATTTAAAGTCACTGGAGACTTTTAAGATATACAAGACAGTCACAGAAAAAGGAACTAGGAAGAGCAAACTACTGGTGTACTTGCTGACAGAAATGACATTTTCTTCAGAAGGAGAAATATGTTGCTTCCAGTTTGGCTACTCACAGGAAGTGCTGCTGGGAATGTGCCAAAAATACTTACCTACACATTCTTTACTCTCAAATAATGTCAAATATAACTAGCACTAGAGATGCTGAGCACTGATGAGTATTTTCTCCTGTTGGTGGTATAGCAATAAAATAGGAAAAAAAAAGTAGAAAATTCAAGGCATCAACAGGTGACATGGTATGCTTAGAGTTCAGTGCTTAAAGAAAGACATTCTGGTTTATTAGTGACACACAAATAGGCACATTCCTAAAGAACAAGCTTAGGCCATGAATGTAGTATCTCTATGTGTGGTCTTTTTATGAAGTGAACTTTGGACAGGGTCAAGGACCTACAATATGCTGCCTGGAATGTGCATATCTGTCTAGAATTGACACAAAATATAACCACCAAAACCCATGTGTTCTGAAATAAACAAATAATTACCTGGAAAACTGAAATGCAGTAGCAATAATTTTAAAGGTTATCTAAGTTTAAAATTAATTTTGTTTTAAAGTGTTGTGACATTTCCAAAACAATAGCTCCATACAGAGCCACAGAGTTTTAAATAAATCAATAGATAAATAAATAAACCCAAACCAAACAAACAACCAAACCACAATAATTTTTGCCAGATCTTCCCAAATCTGAGTTCTACCAAAGGCCACTGTGAGGTCAGTCTTCATGATGTTCTCCCTGGAGATTTTTGTTTGCCCTGGCTCTCTGGATATGTTTTTGGTCAGTTTTTCTTCCCAGCCTCCCTCATTACATGCAATAATACATATTCTGTTTCAATTTGGAGCTTTTCTGTAATGTTCCTTTAGTACATCTCAGAACTAGAGTGCTTAGCTTTCTTCTCATGCCTTCCCTCCCACTCCCCAGCTTGTTTTGAAAATATCTCCATCTCTCTGGAGTTGCAGACATGTTTACCAATACTTCTGTTCTTTCTTGAAATATTTCTTTTTCCCATCTATTTCACATCTTCTCTGCCTACATGACAGCCTCAATACCTGCATTTTTGAGTGCTGCCCCTCTGCAGCCCCTTTTTGTATGTTCTCAATTCTTACCTCTCTCTGCTGGTCCCAAACTTCTGTGAACTCCCACGTACCGTTCACTGGAGATGCGGTGCTCCTGCAGGTAGCAACACCGCGTGTCTTTGTGAAACGAAACGTGTCAATAAAAGTACCTGTGCTGATCACAAAAGAATAACAAACACCATATCCTTGCACGTGAGAAATGAGTCCTCTGTCTTCCATACTCTCTTCCTCCCTGAAACATGAGCTGCTCCACCAAGTTCCCCACAAGGTTCAACTTGCAAACCACTGCTGGGTTCCGCCTCGTCTAACTTCAGGTGTCTGCAGCACAAACCAGTCTATCCAAATCAGCCATCAGCACTTGTTTCCCAGCTGCAAGGAGGATGTATCCAACTCACTTCAGCCTCCAAAGCTCTAGGACTCTAGGTATCCCTAAGTCTCACCATCACCTGTGTAGGAGGGTAGGTACCTGCAGCACAGCCATTATCTATTTGAGCTAGATGCCTCAGGGTGGGAAGCCAACGCCTGCCCCTCGTCCTGCCTCACTGTGTCACCCGCACTAGGTACGCCCTGGCCCCGTGTCTGGGGGCCGCAAGCATCCCCGAGCTGGGGACAGGGCACAACGCTGCCACTTGAGCGGCAACTGCTCGCCCCCTCCGCAGCTGCACGGACAAGGCTTCCCTGGCCGAGCAGCTGCCCCCCCGATCCCTCACACCACGGGGCAGGCGAGGGACCCCCCAGCCCCGCAGCCGGGCGCCACCGCTGCGCGCTCCGCTGCGCGCCGCCGCCGGCAGAGGGCAGGCGAGGCAAGCGGCCGCCGTGCGGCACCGGGCGCTGCCTTCGGAGGGCATACCTGTCTGCTTTCGGGGAAAACGTGCTGCTGAGAGTGTGCAGGTGATCCCTGGAAGTGCACGGGGCCTTCCTCCTCGGAACCAGCGCCTCAAGGTACGCGGGGAAAAATGAGCAGAGAAAATGCGTGGACAAGCAGGTGTGCTACGCTCACAGGGAAGAGGAAGGATGCACGTTATGGTGAACCGAAGATCTGCTAAGGCATCTGTAGTGTGCCTCTTGCAGCATACAGGAGCAAGGCTAGGCATGTATTTTGCAGAACAGAAAGGTGTCATTCAACATGAGTGAGGCTGAAATGACCACACCTCAACTTTAAGTTTCAGGATTCCAACCAAAATGTAAGATGCTGTTTTTCATGGTCATCCCATGCAAACCTTTAAAACTCCTGAAATTCCAAGGGACTGTTTCAAAAAGTTATCTTAAGAGAGCTTCGAGTTTTAAACAAGTCAACTTCATTACTTGGAATCCAAACCCCTCTTTTTTAGTATACAGTGGAAACTAAGTATATACATTCTCAATGCTGCAACATAAAAAAAATATGCACAAAACAATCACTCCTGATTTCAACATTAAAGCTTTATTCATCCTAGAACTTGGCAATAACTTCTAAACCTCAAGTCAATAGTTGCAAGTGAACTGCACATTTTTCTCACGGTGCATTTAATGAAGCTCTCAAAGGTTTTAATTTTGAACGGCTTTTTTTCAAATTTGATATTCTCCTGTTTCTTTCATAGTACAGATAGGAAGAGTTCTTTGCATGGTCTGATGGGAATATCTACAAGAAAGCATTAGAAACTGCATTTCCAAGCTCTTTCCCAGTTCAGTTACCTTCATTAGTGCTCAACCAGCTGCAAAGCCTGAGAATTGTGTAACTGCATGTTCAGCATGAAACCTGTCATGTATATGGATTTAAAAGTTGCATATATAAAAATAATGAAGTTCAGTGATAATTTGAGGCAAGGCAACAATAGACAAGGAAAACTAGAGCAGGGAGAATTCAGCAATTCATCAAGCTTCCCAATCATCCCACTAAGTAACTGTTTCCAAGGCTCACTCATGCTACTGGGAACAGAGGAAACAAGTGTATATATATATATATATATATATATATATATAATATATGGCACATACTAGCACCCACCCCAACTCTGCTGAGTCCTGTAATCAGGCTGGCAATCAGACAACAGTTAGACCAAATTTTTCGGCACAGGACATTTTCCTTCCCTAGGGAGCTTCTCAGCACAGGGGACTGAAGCTGCCCCTACTCCCCCTTTATAGCCTTCAGGACTCAGGCTGGAGACGGGGCAGGTGAGAGAAGCCCACCACGGGGTGTAACACAAGCACAACATTCCTCAGCCATCAGAAACTGCTCCAGTCAGGAGATTTCAAAACAGCCCCAAACATCCACTACTTTCTTAGGCTATATTTTCCCAAGGTCATTGTAATTGGTGTTTTGACTATTAGAGTGAAGTTTCTTGAGAAAATATATACTTTGCAAAAGGCCAAGTTAGCTGTTATTGTTACAGTGACATACAGTGTCATTTACAAGCTCTAATTATTTTGGAATAATTTTTCTGTCAGTGAAAAGCAGCCAGAATGCATGGAATTTGGCTCCACTGATAAAAGCAGCAAACGTTTGTTTTATGTTTCCCTTTCTGGAGTAAAGAAAGAAAGAAAAGGAAAAAAAAAAAAGAAAGCTCATTTTGAAAAAGTAAAAATGTACAGGGGGAAAGGTAGGCTTAAATCACAAAAATGCAGCAGGTTTAACTCTGTCCTTCTTAATAGTATGGATTGTAAGAGTTTGGCTGACATAAAATCAGGGAAAATGAAACCAGATGGTATAGCTGTAGAAATTTTCTATAATGATCTTTTAAAGCAGCACTGACACACTTGAAAAGAGGTGAAACATAGTTATGTAAGGAAAGCACCAACATACCGCAACCTGTAAGTGAGATGTTTCAAAGAACTGAGATCTTTGATGGCTACATGATAACAGGAACGGGCAAATGCAATGCACAGTGAAAATACATTCCTTGCTCCGTTGAATTACCCTTGGACTTTTCCACTCTCTTCTCTTCCCCCTTCCACCAGCAGGAGTCCCACAGACACTAGGACACAGTAAGAACTGATAAAAGACTTACAAATACGTGGTAGGTTGTTTTTCTGATCAGAGTTAATGAAAAGTCTTCCATTGCAAGACATCATAAAGTTATTTCAGAGAAATTCCTCCATCAATAGCAAGTTCGTCCTATTTAATGGAAGCTTAGAAAGTACACCGTCAACTTAAATTTGTACCCACATAAAAAAACAGTTTAGAAACCCATAAAACTAGTAGGAATGTTTACACAATTTAAAACATTCCAGCAAGCACTGTAGCTATTAAACAAATCAGCATGTCCCAGATTGTTTGAAGCTTAAACATTGAGACACTAAGTACCCAGAAGAATTATTTGCCTTCAAAACCTTCTCTTTAAAAAAAGAAGTTCTTTATTGTCAACAAACATTCCAGCTTAAAAAAAAAAAAAAAAAGGAGTATGGACAAAGGAATTTCATGAGTGAGTACTGAGTGTGGTATGGACAGGAAGTTACAGGTTTGCAGGGCTAGATCCTAAGCAGGAGTGATGCTGGTTGTCATGCCAGCTGGGGACCGGGAGACTGGGATTATGTTTTATAAATCCACAGTAGCCCTTTTAAGGGTGCTTTAGATCTTCAGGATTTGGTGAAGAATCATGGCTGCAGTGAAGTCAATACCAAAAATTCTTCAGCGCACACAAAGCAATCCTACTTCTTTCATTTCAAAGACTGCCAGTACACATATACACAGAGACTCTGCTAAATTGCTTGCACAGTACAGCCAAAATATGTTCTAACTGGTGATGAATTCTTCTCCTTTTTTGGCAAAGCCACTTTTGAGGAGCACAGCAACTCAAACCTGGCCTCTGTCAGATCACAGCCAGTGCATCCCCTTTCTAAGCGACCACTAAGTATCCCTAGCTGCAGGCCACCAAATCCCTCAACACAGGGCTGAAGGTGAGACGCTGCTTTGAAAAGTCTTTGTCACATCAAGTCCTTTGTATCCTAATGAAGGCAGCAGGAATTCAACCCAGATACTTTTCTTTTTCAGGATCCTACTGCAGAAATAACTATTTTACAGGAAAATGTGATACCAGTCCCATTATTGATACACTAGTCAGAAGAGAATACATCTCAGCTTCGCTTAGTGTTGTTATTAGATTTATGAATTAGGGCCTTTAAAAACTTGACTATCTGTGCTGCCACTTTAGTCAGCAACCGAGATTCACCAGAGGGTTAGGAGGGAGAACAAGAAAGTGTCATCTTTAGAGGGGCTTTCAGCTATCATAATCATAATCTGCATAGTAGAAATTCCCTTTATCATTTCTCCCACCACATTACAATCCATAAGGAATGGAGAGAACCCCACTGTATGCATTGCTGTTACCAGCTCACATCAATGCAGTTACCAGCTGTAATGATCTATTTTCTGGTTCTTCACTATTGTGTTCTTCAGGGGGCAGGGTTGAATTTGAATTTGATAAATACATGTTGATGATATCCAGTTGAATTTGATAAATACATGTGCAGTATGAATGACCCTCAGGTTTAGGTGTGAAAAATTCTTTCCATTTGCCTCCTGAGAAAAAAGGGAGGATGAAAACATAAGACAGGTTATTGACTGAGGACACTTCACTGAGTTCCCTTCACTCCCCTTTCTGTGAGTCCAGGAGTCAATATGTTTATGCTGAAGAGAGGTGATAACAGCAACTCCTTGTCTTTCTGTCCCTGTATGCTCTATTAACCTGTCCCTCCTGTTCCACTTCACTACATACAGGAAGAGCAGCAGCACAAATGTGAAGGTGCCTTGTAGGAACTTATAAGCACCAGGGTATATAAAATAATAAATACCATATATTGGTTTGATCAATATATGATTGTTATAGTAAATTATTTTCCTAAAGCCTGTGGGGCCCACTCAAGGCTGCAGTATTTGAGGGTACTTAAGAATAGCTCCAGAGAAGTATTTAGAGAGTATACTTGGGATGGATATGTAGGCATCAGGAGTGTATCTAGTACTGAAACTATGGCAGAGATTGCAAACACCATGAATTTACCACCCAAACCAAAATGTTCTCTTCCCCATGGGAATTCCAGAGCATAGCTCCAGCATGAAAGTCTGCATGGGAGACCTATCCTGGTTGTACATGATTTTTCCCAAGAAGTAAATTCCTTCCTCTTTGGAAGCACCTTTCATCTCTTTAAAAAAAAAAAAAAAGTGGGAAAGGATGATATATCCACCATTCCAGAGAGAAAAACCATGACAACAGCCCTGGTCACTCTTGCAGTCCCTGTCACAAGTCTCAGGACTGTGATTGGGTGCAGAAGCAAGAGGAACCAGCAGTCTAACTAAAGAGGACCAAAAAAGGAGCCTTTCAAAGTGACTCACTACAAAGGATAAAAAAAGGAACTTGCATAGATAGCTAAGTTCTTTGGAGCACTCATGATCTCCTCTCTCTGCAACTCTGCATTGGAAATGTGAGCCAGCATCACAGCATGTGGGCAGATGACTCTGGACAGCTTTTTCATGACATATGCCTACATTCCATCCATGGCTCAGCAGTTTTCTTGGTCATTATCCTGATGAAACAAAGCACAACAGGGAACACAGAACCATGTTCCAGAAAACACGATCCAGACAGTACAGAAACTGCACTTGTGGCATAGCAATCTCAAGACCCAAGGCCACCAAGAAAACATGGGAAAGACAGACTGTTTGGCAAGCAGGTCTTGTCTATTTTTTTTTTTATATGAAGCACACAAATCAGATCATGTCCCTGTGCTGTTTAAAACAATTATGGAACAGTGCTAGAAATGCTGCTCAATGTCCACAGAAGAACATCCCTCATGGATGTATTTCACACCAGTTTATCAACATGGGTTTTTTTCTATGTAATTTTGCTCTTTAGTTAAGTCATAACCAGACAGGATGAGTCCACAGGTCCTTAACACTCCACACAGGTTATCTCAGCTCTCCTCCACCTCTGGTGAGCATAACAACCTCTACCTTTCTGACATGGCATCTCCAGGTGGGAGTACAGCCACATAGAGCCCAGCACCTTGCAGGGATGAATGGAAATAAAGCAGCTGTTACAGTCCAGATCATGAGTTCAGCTTCATTCAAGCTGGCTCCCTCTGCCTTTGCAGCAAAGATGCATTTGTGGGTACCTCAAGTACATACCAACCTATACATTTTGTGCAATGTGAATGACACCAAACAGGCTTGTGTAAGAGCTAATGTCAGCTAGGTCTCAACAGCTCAATACTATAATAATACTCCTTTTAAAAAAGTAGTGATTTCACTGAAACTTGCAATATAAATAAAATATCAGGTAATGTTACTAAAAGACAAAAATGTGATTTCCATAGCTGCAAAAATCTCAAGCACTTAAAAGTCATAAAATGCATGTTTAAAGCTATCAGTTCTCACTAAAAACATCTTTACCTTTAAAAGCTATAAAAGGCACATATTTCATCACAACAGTAATGGTATTTGCACATAATTTTATCACAACTGAACACCACTGAACTACCACTTTCTTTGCTGTCAAACACAAGCAAAGTCTTTCTCAAGAAGCAGCAATTATCTGCACTTTCAGAAAAATCCGTTGGCCAGAGGATGTCACATGTATAAAAACAACTTATTCCATCCCCTGGTCAGAAGGGAGGCTCTAAGTCAACAGGAACAGTCTTATGCCTGAAGGATATGTTTAAGCTGCATGAAGTTAGAGGCCCTGCACTTGATCTCCCAAGTTTGTTTTCTCTAAGTGGCATAATAGGGGCCACACTGGCACTTTAGCAACCTATAATTGTTTGGTTTGGGATTATTTAATGATCCTGACTTTGTTCCAGTTCAAAGCTGTTCTGGAACTTGCTTCAGCTTTCCGTTGTGACCTCCAAATAGTTAAGATATGTCCTCTTTACACCTAGCTGCCAAGATCCAGATTTCTCCTTTCAGTGTTTCCCTGGTAAGACTGGTGATGTCACAGATTTACTAAGTGGCACAGGGAGATGCTATGCTCTGCATAGCCATGGGAGTCTGGAAGAGAACAACTAGCTGGCACTCAGTCCAGCTGCCAAGACCACTTTCTCTGCCTGTCCAGCTCTGTAGACACTAGCTCAATTTGGAGAGTTCTCCAGAAGGCTTGAATCCCTCTTGGCAATAGGAGTAGGTCTGCTTTCATTTCTAGTGTCTCAATCTTGAGTGTTTTGTGAGCTCAGTGTGCTGAGAACTGTTTTCTAATCAAGGTTTGCATCTGAAATTACACTCAAGTTTTTTATTTGTCACCAATGTAGCTGTCAACCTGGTCATAACCAGCAGCAAGCTCTGCTCCCACATACATCACTGTTGCTAACAGACACTGAAGAGGTCCCCTGAATGTCCATACCCATAGCAGAGGTTGGCAACTGGTTCCTGAGCACCCTGGGTTATTCTGCCCAGTGCTGTGTCATACAGGGGTGTGTTGGGAAACAGGGGAACAAAGAGAGCAGGCATAACACCCTCATTTCTTACCTGGAGAACAACATCCAGAAAATGTACATATTCCCAGCAGAATCCAAGCCCACACAAATGTATTTCTCTACTTTAACTCCATTTCACAACACTAACCTGCAAACTAACCTGCAAACACATGGGAGAAAAATAAGCTTTCTCATTAAATAGTACGAGATAAAAGAGACAATCAGAGAACTAGATGCATAAAAATCCTATTGTTTGTTTGCTGCAGTCAAATCCTAGTGTACAGGAATACAGCTGGCATTCCAGTCCTGAGATATGGTTCACAACTACACTGAAAAAACCCAGGTCTGTTTATTATTCTTCCAGATTAAGCAAATAGCTGTTTATTCTAAGTCAGGGCACTTGCCTTTGAAGAAGCAGCCAAAGGAGGAGAAAGAGTTAGGTACATTACAGAGCTATCAGCATGATTTTAATTTGGTTTATCTAATGATTTCAAAGCAAGTTCCTTCTTGACACAGTCCCTTGTAACGATTCAGACGGATACTTTGAAGAAGATAGAATGCAAGGGAATTCTGTACATAAAGAACTCGGAAGGCAGTTGAACAAACATATTTTCCTGGGACTGAGACAGATTTTCTTCTGTTTCTCAAGGTCTGTACTCCTGGTAGGCTAAAAACAAGTTAGAGCAGAACTTGCCAGAATTTCTGCAGAAGTTTCATCAGCGCTCTCCAGAGACATATAACTTGCCTCTTTAGTGCCTGCTTTGTATTTCTGGTATCTCCAGAATGAGGAAACACCTGTGTGCCACACTGCAGTGCTCTATGGCTCAGATTCCATGAACCAACCCAGATCAGGTGTTTCTTCATAGCTGTGTGACCTTCAAGTTATTCTTGTAACTTGGAGATCATTGCCACAGATGATGGATGTTTGGATAACTGTCCCTGGCATCATTTTCAGATCCAATGCAATTCACAAC
Organism: Zapornia atra; assembly: GCA_013400835.1. Classification (NCBI taxonomy): domain Eukaryota; kingdom Metazoa; phylum Chordata; class Aves; order Gruiformes; family Rallidae; genus Zapornia; species Zapornia atra. The sequence continues at coordinate 395,240 of VZTU01025862.1, forward strand.
ACAGAACTCATTTCACATCTCCAGACCAAGGACTGAATTTTTACTGGTGACCCCAGCTCAGCCAGACCACAAAAGTTACAGGAAAAAGAAAGGGATGTAAATGGGCAGCAAGATAATAAGAGCTTTTCCCTCTCCATTTCATTGTTTGGATCCAGTTTTGGCAACTGACAGCAGACCAGTTTCTCACAAGCTCCTGTCACAGAGGGCATCTCAGGGAAGTGCAAAGAACTACGCCTACTGAAGAATATGGTTCTCATCTACATTGGCTATCCAATGGTCTAAAGATTTTTGGAAAGGCTATCCATCTGCCAGCTGGTGCCTCTTCTTCACCTCTTCCTTCTTCCCCTCAACTCAACAAATAATGGGTTTGCTCGGGATTCCATCAGCGCCAAAAATTAATAAAGCAAAATTACTTTGAGAGATAAGACCCCTGTAATTTCCCCTTTTTTATATGACTTTAGCCTAAAGCTAAGGTCTTGCATGAAACAAAAGAAAAACAAAACAAAAACCCCACAAAACCCAAAGTCCCTCAACAAATAAGAGGGATTCAGAGCACGGTGATGAACTCCATAGCACTCCATAGAAAAGATGAAAGAAAAGATAGAAAGATGCCTAGGAAGAATATTACTGCTAGAAAAGCAATCATCTTCACTACTGGTGCAGAGTGAGGGACAGAAAGCCCAAGGCTAAAATTGGTATCAAGCTTATTTTATTAATTTCTGTTATTAAATCATAAAACCTTTGAAATCATTAAGACGCCAAACTGGGCAGCTGAGACCAATTATTCTGGAAAACATACTATGGGAGAGCAGACCTCTCCTGAATACTAGCAAGAAACAGGGGAACTGCCCAGCTTCAGTTTCACTGGGGACGTGGAAGTATTGTTGGTATTTTAGCATTTTCAGCAGTAACAGCTAATGGACATCTCTAAACAGAGAGCAATTACATTTTTAAGGGCCCACCAAAACGTTTTCTTAGTTTCTATAATAGACATGGGTGTACCTGGACCTTAGACCCAAGAGTCAAATAAATATATAATGATTTCATTTACAATGAGTGAATTGTATCTGCTAATAGAGCACTAGGAGCAAGGAAGCATGAAGTGCGTCACCATATTACGCGTAGATCTAGGTAATGGCATATTTTAACATCAAGTCTCCTTACAAGAGGTTAATGAAGTCAGATTGTGTTTTTCAGAATAATTGTCAAGTAAATCTTTAACAGACTGGCATGGGTGACGTTGGAATGCAAGAGGGAAAGGATCAAGTAACGTTACCTGGCTAAGGCATAACTGTAGCATAAGATGTATAAGCAATGGATGAAATCTACAAACACATATGTGCATTTTAAAGATGATACTAGCATACCTAATGGTTTACAGGGAAGAGAAGCTGTTTCTCTGAGATCTCTGTAACCAGTTTATCCTTCCTGCTTCCACATAGCACAGAAGATTCAATTATAAAACAGTTCAGTGTTATTCTCCAGAAGCTGATGCAGAATATTTGCATGATTTTTGCATAAAAAACCTGTGGCTATTTTTTCTGCAAACTGCAATATTTCCAGTAATAATTGTCATTTACATCTTGTGTTTTTTTAGAAGGACAATCCTATCTATAAAGTCTCCAGATATTAAACTGTGCTGTCTTCACCTTTACATAACAGGTAACAGCTAGATAGGTGGAACTGGAAAAAGGGAGTGCATCTTCCTTATCAATGGCACTATTTGCAGAATGTGCAGAGCACAAATATGTTCCCCAAGGGCCACAGAGCTGCCAGTAGTATTTTTACCTTGGTGGATACATTTTAATCTTTTTTTTTTTTTTTACTGTTCTAAATGAGAGAGATTCTAAAGCTTCATTGGTACTCATCAAAAAGGAGAACATCCTGCTGTCCCAAATAATGCTGGGAAATCAATAGAAGCCTACTGAAAAATACCATCTTCAAGAAGTTCTGAATTGGTCTCTTGAGGTTTCTGAAGCTATGAGATGCTTCAGATATCCTCTAAACCAAGGAATAAGTGCCAGATGCACTTAAAGTCTGAGTTTCCTTATTTTTGTCTTTTTCTTTAGGAAGCAGTGACCCTATCTTTGTAATTCAAAACTTAACCCTTCACTTTGCTTGACTAAACTGGTTTTCTTCATGCTCTGGGCCAAGTACAATGACTGATACCAGCACAACGCACCCTGCTCTCCAGAAGCAGCTATTCCATACCAACAAGTCCCATTAACAGAGCCAAATGCTGGGATATGAACAGAAATACGTTCCCAAAGAGGTAGTAGTTGAAGCAACACCACTCCTGTTGGGACCCTCATATCATCAAGAGATCTTTACTCAAAAGAGGCTTTGTTGTCACTCTTTCATGGGCCTGTTGCCATTTTCTCTCTCTCCCATTTCCACCTCTGTCACGCATCACAATTCTCAACACTTTGATCATCAGACATGCAATTAATGCCTTGTCTATAGGCATGCATGTGCATTCAGCAGCTTTAAGAGCTTCAGAATCCTTACCTTGCAAGGAATGCCAGGTCCTGCTGCTAAGTCGTTCAATAGCCAAGTTCATACAGGCAGGTAGGATGAGGCTCTCCATCCTTCCATGATCTACAAAGAAGAAGGGACCTTTGCTGTAAATCTCATTCATACTACCTCTCTCACTTAAAATAGCTTTAGCCAGGGGCAACTCTAAGTGCACTGTAATGCTTTCACATCAAGAAAGGCTCACTGCTGCAGTGCAAATCCACTCTTGAGCCCACAAAGCAACTGAGCAAGTTCCAGCTACTGAAGCTGACTAAAGACAGCATAATTCCTAATACAAACATTTCTTCTTTATTATGCTCCCAGCAGTGGTATCCACAACCAGCAGAGAAGCTTTCAGAGCATATGACAGCTGGATCTCTGAGTAAGCATACTTCTCCATCCCAGCCAATATTGCAGTTCAGCATGATCACATATATCAAGTCTGCCGAGAACAACGCTGTGAACCCCCCCAAATGAAACTGAGGCAATCACATGAAAAAACATATCTCATTTCTTACACACCTGTCAATGAAAGCCACATAATTGCAGGTACTTATGCTCCAAAGTGGTAGATAAACACTGAAGATGTGCAGGGGATCTAGAGTCATTCTCTCTAGTGAACAGGTTCAGTTGCTCTCAGTGCTGTCTCACTCACCCTAACCTTGAAGAACATCTGGTACTTATAATGGAAAGATCAGTCAAGGAAATTTTTAAACAATCAAAAATCAAAATACAGTTAAACCTCACTAATTTCTATTTGTGTCTGGTAGACTTAATTTTGTTAATTAGCAAACAACAACTGAGTTGGGAGGCTGTACTTGACTATGTACTAATAAATGATTTTTATAAGGTCATATTACATCTTCTGTATCATTACCATTCACAGCCACAAGAATATTAATAGAAGATGACTTTGGGCTTATAGGGGTGTGTGTATATATATATGTATATATATATATATACACACATGTGTGAGTATTCATATACACACTAACATATATACATTTCTTTAAAACTCTGTGCTCTTAGCTTAGAAAAGCTCTGCTCTGTAACCTCAAGTGGAAGAGCAAGAGCTTTTTGCATAGAGTAGAAGGTGTTAGCAGTTGTCTGCTGTAGTGTCATTCAGACTCCAGAAGAGGCACTTGACAAACCTGAATAGGTAAATGTCAGTAAAGACATACAGTAAAACAGGGAATTGTTGCTGCTTGGGGAAAGAATGACTTCACCATTAATTGTCACTAACCTCAAGCCTTAAGTCTGTAGTTGAAGGAACCAACTGTTAACCATTTTATTTTTAAGTGTTGATACACATTTTACCTGGGGTTCTTGCCTAGAGTTCTTGCCACCTTGAATTGCAATTTACTCCACTCAAGCAAAACCACAGAGAAGAAACTCAGGCCTTCCATGTGTTTTCCATGAAGAACATTTCCAGTTACTCTTTACCCTATTATAATGATCAGCAATCTCAACATTTAACTTCATCAGCTCCTTCATCTTCGTCAAATAGTGACATTTGGCAGGATTAAACCATAAAGAAGTTTAGAAAAGAACAGCAGCAGCAATAACAAGACATTCTGAACTTGCCTCTTCTGATTAGGAAAATGTCTTGTAGCTGTCAACAGCTATGATTATGATGTAGATTTAACACTTTTCTTACCTGGAGACCTCAAAATGCCATATACATGACAAAATGAGTCCCACCGACACTTCTGGTAGTGAGGGGCTGAACAGGCTGCAGGCAGAACTAGCACCAGTGCTCGAGCACAACAACATAACTCTCCTGAGCCCACAGCAATATTATGCATCAAGAATATGACTGTGCTGAATGAGGTGCAATCAAGATCCCAAGGCTGTTCTGAAGCAGACACGGTTTTGTAGAAACAGCAATGTTATTTTCTGTTTTCCATTTTATTTTAAATATTATTGATATGACTTTACTCACAGTGGTTACTGTGATAAATCTCTAATACTGGCTAAATGAAATAAATAGATCATATACTCATTCCCCATCCTTGCATAACAACTTGCTTTGTTTTTAGGCTACTAGTTATACAGTACCAAGAATTTATTTAAAATAAGGAATAAAACTTCTAGGCACCAACGTATTCATGTGATGGAAAAAAGAAATAGGAGAGTGAAAGAGTGATAGCTTTGATCAGATTGCTAACAATCTGACATGAATATAGTCTTAACTATAATATTAAGCCCCTTATCACACACACCAAAACATCTTAGAGACATGTCTATTTTTGACAGCATCCAATGTTTGACAGAGGAGGATTCTATCCTCACCTTTCACATACAAAGGGGATGAGCAGAGAAAACAAAATAAAAGGAAGGAAAAAGAAGAAATGCAGCAGATACATTTAGTATTCCCTTTACCAAAATAAAGCTTAGCTTATTTGTAGCTTTTGGCTTTCAGCCTTTCCTGCTAAGCAGATTGAATTCTTCAGGAAATGATGCATGAGGGGAGGTTTCCAGCCAGTTCTGTTGAGGAACTGAAGATTCCCAGGAGGGTGATGATAAGCTGAAATGATGGGTATGATAGGCATTGCAGATACAGATAGGAAGAACAAACCAGCTTCAGCTAAGCACATCCAAAACGCACAAACCTGAAAGCACATTTAGAAACTCTCAGCCTGAAAAGATGCCTGCTTCAGCAGAAATGACTTGTCAGGGGCAAGCAGCTGCTTTAGGACGTTTTAATCAGTATTTCCCAACTGCTACACTGTAGGCATTCCTCCTGGCAGCATTATTCACTTGGATGCCCATATGCCTGGTCACAATGGTTGTCTCTTGGCCTTATTACTGGGCACCAGCAGGCTCTGGTTTCATTCTTCCTGGTTCCTTAGATTTACAAGGCAGCAGCCTTCCAGCTGCATGACATATGTAGCCCACAGGCATATACTTTTAACATACGCTACATCTTGTCCTTTGCACTGTGTCTATTAAGCCAACACAAAATGAGGAGATTGGGATTACTATGTCCTCTAAGCACTCAGTATGTCCAGGAGCAAGAACAGAAATGCTCCCAGTGTTGCAAGCCTGACCTGAAGGATTAGGCACAGTGAGGATTAAATATCGCCATGTGCCTAGCCAGGCCCTCATGCTGAGCATTCTAGCCTTGACTGTTCCTTGTAAATTATCCTTTTAACCTACTTTCTCCTTTCAAATAGAGAAGTGCTCCAGAGTACTCCTGTAAAACCCATTCTGAATAAATTCCCAATGACACTTTAAATTAGATTGTATCACTGTCAAGTCTATGAGACTTCCTAGAAGGCAAAGTTTAGATTTACATGAGCAATTCCTGATTTATTCTCATTCAGAGTGACAATTGAATCAGAGCAACATTTTTATGGCAGACCAAGACCAAGGACTTTAGTATCTTACCTGGCAGGCTAAAGGAATTTTATCATTCCCTTGGTCATTCCTGGTCAGTTTTGAATTTACAGTTCAGCTAGGAGACTTACATTCTGATAGATATCAGAAATAAGCATTTGATTGTGCAAAACCTTTTTGTTGTTTCCCTAATGTGTTGTGTAGAAAGCTTCTAATGCCACCATCCAGTATTTACTGTATTAACTTCAGGTTAAACAACTATAAAGATCTCTAGTTTATAGAAATGAGAAATGGAAGTAGTTAGACAGCCAGCCCTAGCTTTATCTCATGGATATGTACACCACATACATAGATACCCACACAACAGAATCTGCTGCATTTGAAACACAGATGACCCAGTGAGTCATAATCATGTACTGAAAGATTTAAAATAGAACCAACCTTTCCTGAAACAGGTCATGAATTACTTTGTATAGGGCATTAAGTGGGACCTGAGCAACCTGACTTTCATGCTACAAGATATTCCAAAACACTCTGGGCTCATGGAGTTAGTGGTTCTCCACTGATATCTATGTGTAGTTTGCACATAGAAGGAAGTAATATATAGCAAAGAAAATTAGGCATGACAGACTGCTCTAAAAAGATTTAGAAGAAAGTAAGAGTTGCTCTCTTATCTCTCTGTCTCCCCCACAAAGATGCAAGGTGTGGTTCTCCATTTCATGATAAGCTGCAGTTTCATTTCCAATAGAGCAGTGTGGACAGGCTCAGCATTACTTACAAGAGTCAGTCAGGGGAGAAAAGAAAAGAGACTTTCAATAACTGGTACTTTTTTTAGTAACTTCAGAAGTGCTGGGAACAAAAGATCCAGCCTGGCTGTAAAATTGGAAAGCAGTTTGTGAAAGTCTGGTCTCATCAGGAGCTCAGAATCTCCTTCTGAAAGACTTAAGTCCTGTAAGTGCTAGTGACAAGCAGCTCTTTTTCCTTTTCCAATGACTCTTGGCACTCTGCTTCCTATTTGAGGCTAGGATTAATGCCAGGCTGTTCCTGAAGCTTCAGACCTGCAGACCATTTGTCAAACCTCTAAACAGTGCAGAGAAGCAGGGTAAATTTAGACCATACAGAGTCCCATGGTTGGATTCCTCTGTATACCCAGCACGCTTGATTTAAAACTAGCTGAGGAACCCCTATACTCCACTGCAACACAGGCATGCTCCCCAGGCTTTGCACGAAAGATGTAGTACTTCGTTAAAAGGGAGGAATCATGGAAGTCCTTTGTGTTCTCTTTAGCCTCAGACTTTTGTAGCTTAATCTTTTATAGCAGCTGAAATGGTGCAAAGGAGTCTCACAGAGGCGGTGTTGGGAAGATTGGGCACCACGTGGGTCAGGGCACTGCGAAGGCCAGGAGCAGCAGGGGCTCCCTGGGACTAGCAGAGCAGGGTCTGACAGCCAGGGTCTGTCCTACTACTCCAGCCAGGGAGCAGGGAAGCCAGGGGGCAGCCCCAGCCACTTCCCTGGGGATGGGAACAGGACAAGGCCAGGGCCAGAACATACTGCTATGGGTGGAGCCAGGCTCAGGCTCTGTGCAGGGAACCAGAGGGTCAGCCACAGCCGCAGGATTGCCAGGCAGGACCTTGGGGATGGAAATGGGTGGAGGCCATGCCAAGATATCAGCAAGAGATCAGGCTGGGCTTGATGGAGCCTATCACCAGGAAGGGCAGGACTGTGGCAGAACTGGAGATCAGCTTGTTATGGTGTTGCTGGGGCAGGGACTGAAGTGGGGTCCTGAGCCATGGGTAGGGGTGAGGGGAGGCCCCAGGGGAGGCTTAGCAGGGGCAGTGAGGGCCCATGCTAGTGCACCGTGGCCTGGACAGGATGGAAGTAAGACTGCAGGTCTTGGGGCTATCACACAGGAGGGACCATAAAGCTGCCTGACACTAGGCTATATCTGTCTTTAAACGTTTTAAACACAGTGAAGGAAAAAAAATATATAACCCTCCAGCAGGAAATGAAGAGGCATTTTGGTTTGGTTATTTTTTTTGCATTTGGCAGGCAGAGGGCATACTCAGCCTAGCCCTAAATATAGCCTGTCTGCCTGCTTAGGGACTATTTATTCTTTCTGTCTCCTGACATCAGTACACCCAAAATTTATTTAACATTCAGCACTTGTACAAAACCATACAATCAGTTCCTGAGAAATCAGCAGTAATTTTAAGAAGCTATCAGTGTGCTGGAGGTGGAGGACCATCCAGCAGCACCATGAGAGTCATCCATTTCCCAGCAAGGAACCACCATTCTCTCCCAAACACCTGAAACTAATGCTGGGAGTTGGGAAAAAAGATGGCCAGAAGCAGTTGAGGCAATGGTAGGGTATGACTGACAAAGAGTTTTCTACCTGACTGATTTTTCCAATAAAAAGTCACAGACTCTGCTCCCCTCCAAAATAACCTTTTTGTGTCAGCAAAGTCAGACCCCCAGATCTCTTCCCAGCTGCTTCTAAAGCTTTTGCAGTTTTGCTCCTGCCTCCAGGAAAATGTCCCTCTTTGGATCCCTACATGTATAATAGCTACATGGAAAAATTAGCAGCAATGAAAACTCCAATGCAAAATCATTATTTTCCATACACAAAGACTCTGCTGTCAGTATTAAATTAACAGCTTTAATCTCAGCTCACATATTAATCAAAAGAGTTTCATTATATATTAAACAGTTCAGTGCATATATCCTTACTTAATTTAATAACTATTCATCTGATTCAAATCTGACAGATCACAGAATTATAGGGGTTGGAAGGGACCTCCAGAGCTCATAGGGTCCAACCCCCCTGCCAAAGCAGCTCCCCAGCTCATATTGCACAGGTCGGCATCCAGACAGGGCTGGAATATCTCTAGAGAAGGAGACTCCACACCCCCTGGGCAGCCTGTCCCAGGGCTCCCTCATCCTCACTGGGTAAAAGTTCTTCCCCATGTTGGTGTGGAACTTCCTATGCTCTAACTTGCAGCCATTGCCCCTTGTCCTGTCTCCACAGACCACTGAAAAGGGGCTGGCCATTCCCCCCTGGATCCCATACTTAAGACATTTATAAACATTAATAAGGTCCCCCCTTAGTCTTCTTTTCTCCAGGCTGAACAGCCCCAGCTCACTCAGCCTTTCCCTCATAGGGGAAAAGCTCCAGGCCCTTCATCATCTCCGTAGCCTCCTCTGGACTCTCTCCAGGAGGTCCCTGTCTTTTTTATACCAGGGAGCCCAGAAGTGGACACAATACTCCAGGTGGGGCCTGACCAGGGCAGAGTAGAGGGGGATGATCACCTTCTTTGACCTGCTGGCCACACTCCTCTTAATGCACACCAGGATCCCATTGGTTCTCTTAGCCATCAGGGCACACTGCTGGCTCATGCCCAACCTGTCATCTACCAGGACCCCCAGATCTTGAACTATTCGAACTGAACTATTTTACACAGAGGATTGTCTGCATTTGCTGGCAATACCTGTTACTGAATGCAGTGAGACAACTTAAATATATACTGTGTGTGACACACAGAAACATTACTCAACTCGCTGTTTACTAACAACCCTTTTTTCTTTGCAGTATTGGGTTTTATATAAAAAGACACAGTTAAAAATGAGCTGCCCAACTGAGTCCCCAGGGGTGGGTGCCCCTGATGACGGAGTCCCTGGGGTTCTCACAGGTCAGCAGGTCTCTTAGACAGACACCTGGGTCTCTGTGTGTTGATGGGTGTCCCAGATGGCTGGGTCTCTGTCATCCCCAAACGCCTCAGTCCTGGGAGTCTCCACGGGTAAGCAGTACCCCACTTTATATGGTCCTTTGACATCCCAGACAGTAGGATCCTTGCCTCTAGGATGTTGTGGTGGTGATGTTGGAGGTGCTGACCCAGCTGTGGGATGGGCCCAGCCTCAATATCACCTCTGCAGAGCTGAGGGGAGCACAGGGACATGGTGGGGTTGGGGCACCCAGGTGATGCTGCAGCATTGGCTGGAACATGTCTGAAAGGAGCAGGAGGCAGGATGTGGAAAGGACTGGGACAGTGGAAAGAGAGGGGGTCATGGGAAGATACGGGGTAGACGTGGAAGGACAGTGACACAGGGACCCCACAGTGTTTATAGGGTCCCTGGGTGCTTTGGTTCTTCCCAAAGCCTAAAAGAAGTCATGTTCCAGGACAGCATGATGAGTTAGTACCCAGGGGTTTCAAGAGGCTGCCACATACCCATGGTAATGAAAAAAGAGAAAAAGATAAGCATGAATACAGTTGCAGGAGAGTGTACCAGGGACAGCTTGTTTCTCTAATGGAAAATTGCCTTTTGTAATGCTTTGTGCCAAAGGAGGCTCCATTCCAAATTAAAACAGGGACATCTGCCAGGCTCATCTGAAAACACTGGCCAGGGATCATAGTCAACACCCTCCAAAGCAGTGCATCATTGGCACTTGGGACATCTCAGAAGCGAAATGGTACCCACTCACTAAAACAACAGGTCTCAGTAAGGCATTGAGGGTGGTCTTTCCAGACCAAGTGCCCCCAGCTATAGGGGCTGTACCAGGAAGTTGAAGCCAGTCTCTTAAAAAGAACCCACCAGCTGCCACGAGATGTTCCTGCTAGGCCTCACTGCTCATCCTTAGCAGCCCTGAGATGGAAAAGACACAACTGTCATGACATGAAGTTATAGTTCTCCAGGAAAAAGAAAAAGCAGGGAAGATAGCCATATAACCCTGAAGCCTTAAGTGGCATCAAAACCTTGGGCAACTCAGGATTACATAACCTGTTTATCAAGCTAACATCTAAAAATCCCAACACAGCAGGGGTAAATCCCACTGTCACTGAAGAATAGAAGCTCATAACTGATTTTTAGCAAATCCAGAATTTCTCACAGGGCAGCAAACACCATTGAAAGAAAGGAAAAGACTACTGCAAATCCTATGGTGATTTTTCTCCTCACAGAAAAAAACCCACCACAAATGTGAGCAGTAAATGCTTCATTTAATGGTTGGGAAGATAAAAATCCCAAAGACTTAATCTCTCATTTTTAAGCACATGAATATAAATCTAATTCTGGTGAAGCACCTGTATCAATTATTTCCTCTGTATAAACCTGTGTTTCCTGCACAGATGTGTCCCTTATTCAGAGCACAAAGAGAATAGGGAAGGCAGGTAGTTGGATAAGAAATTAGACAAAGAAATGTAAATACATTCTGTGGAGAAAAGAGGAATACTCTTACACTCTTAGCACATCACTACACCTGGTAAGGAAAGAATTGTGGTTATTTACTCAATGCATGAAAACATATCTAAAGATGTTCAGATCTAATTCTTTAAAGAAGATTTTTTATCCTAAGAACATAAATTATAAACATGGCTGCAAAAGAGCATTAAGCACTGAAAAGTCCAGTGCCACTGAGAAAACTGTAGCAAAGTAAACACCTCTGATGGTCTAGCCAGCTGCACAAACCTCTCAATCAAGTCTTCAGGCACTTCTTCAAGAGCTTTACCTACCTATGCTGTCCCTCAGCAGGCTGCCTTTTGCCAGCCAAAAAATAAATTCCTGAGTATTTTTAGTTTAAATCTACTTCCCACATCAGCATTTGATTCTGGAGATGGCTTGGAAAGCACACATGCCCTTTCCTTATTCTGCCCAATAATTCTAAGATGGTCTTCTTCCAGGACAAACGTTCTGTCTGTCTGAGCAGTATTGTAAATAGGGAGAGGAAATTCAGATGTGCTGTTTCATTTTGCATGCCTGTGGTCTCTTTTTCAGTAGAAGCACACACTGGGTGTGATTCAAGGTATTTGACTGGGGTCTGCTCCCAGCACAGAACTGTTATGGAAATAACTTTGCCTTTGCCTGTTGCTGCTGAGCAGCAGGTCCACTGTCTCCCAATTCTTGAGCTGTGTTCACTGCTGGCTGGCACTCACAAATCATGTTCAGCCAGTCCTTCTTTGCTGTTTGTCCGGGTTCTTTCCATCCATTTAGTAGACAAGCCTGGACTTCACATGGCTGAATTTGGGGTTAATTGGCTGAAATTACTGCTTTCTAAACTCACAGACTACACGATGGCACGTGCCTTCTCACCCATTTCCCCTTCCATTTGGGATCATAACACATATCCATGGCAACTGCAGTTTACAAGAAAACAGAGACATTAGGAAATGCCTAGAATCTTCTTCCGCAGTTCAGTAGCAAAACATAAGATGTAGATGCTATGCTTCTGAGTTCCCTGGGAACCATGACCATCTCCTTCAAATGGTCTCCTCCAGAGACCACAGGCCACTAGAGCACCATAGGTACACTAAATAGACAGCAGCAATCAAGCACAGCACTCGACTCAAAGAGAGCCATGTTCTACATTGCAGTGACCCTTCCAGCTGGAAAAGATGTAACAGGAGAAGGAAGACAGCGTATGAAAAGAATTAGTTCATCATACAGGAGCAAGATATGAAACAGCAAGCAGCTTGCATTTCATATGGGCAGAAAGGTGAGGTCTAGGAGGAAAAAAAAAGAAGGAGACGCGTTAGAACAGTCTGTTCCAGCAAAGCACAAAGCTAAATGAGGCACAGAGACATGCTATTCACCCACAAACTCTGAGCCTACAGAGGAAGCATACGCCTGTCAACATTTTGACTTATAATAGATTTAGCCTCACATTACAGCAAAACAAAAAAAGGCTTAAAAAGAGGACCCTGAAATGGGAGAGAAAAATGAAGGTGATGAAAGTGCTTGTTATACTGTGCAGAACCTGGCTGACAGGTACTGAGAAGAGAGGTTAGAGGGGCTGTATACTGTAAGAGAGTCTGCTGCTCCCTGATATTGGTGTTCATTTAGAAACTCTACAGATTCTTTGGGGTGACAATAGAGTGAGATTAGAATGATGCATCCCTGGCAAGAGAGACTCATTTGGATTTGCTGTTTGACTAGCCAACAAAATATACAGTGTGCCTTTTTTTTTCTCTTTTTTTTTTTCCCCTCAACTATTGCTCAGATACTTCATTGATGATTGGTTTTTAAATGAGGGTCAGGCTGCTTTTTTCCCAGGAATACTGCATATAAACAAAGGATCAGGAAATTCTAGTTCTGGAAAGAAATTCAAGAAGGGATGTTCCAAGATCCTACCGGAACACGTGTCAGCTTCTGTTAAGTTGCAGTGCTTGTATGTAAGACAGAGGCTTTAGAGAAATTATGCTACTTACTAATTCAGCTGATATAATGGGGAAGAAACAGAAATTGCCCAGCCTTTTTGTGTATTTGAGAGCCTGTGTTTTCTTTTTCCCAAGACTATGCAATTTTGTCTTTTTTTATTACACCTCTCTACAAAGATAACTAGATCATGCTAGTTATATGAATGCTACTAAAAAAATTGCAGATTATCTGTCAAGAGACAACACAGACATTAAAATAAAGAAAAGGTTTCTAAAAAGATGTTATCCCTTTGAGCTGATGTTGGATCAAGCCGTAAGAGCTCAGCAAAGATGCTGTAAATTCAGCTGAGAAAAAGGAGCCAACAGCACAAATATAATCCTTAGGTGCCTGAGTTCAGGTAGAAGACAAAAAAAGTACCAATTACATCCCACACATCTATAAAATGGTGGGGGTTTTTTTAATCCAAAATTGGAAAATTCAGGTTTAGGTATCCAAAGGATGAAATCATCACTCTTGTTAGATCTCAGCCTCATGCTGCTGTCTGACAAGAATGAACAACACAAATAGCCTGTGACCTGTCAAGCTTCAAATTACATTCTCCACACTTGGGAGTTTGTAGTTACAGAAACTCTGGGTATGCTGGGCACAAGTAGCAGGCAAGATGCTCAGCAGTTACTGACATCTGATGGAAGGTGCATGCATGTAACCATCCAAAAAGCAGTATCTGAATACATTTCTGCTGACTGTGACACACTCCTCCACGTTATCATGATTGTGTCAGCTATCACAACAGTTACCACTATTTCATTTTGTATATGAAACCGAGTGTGCTTTTCACAGCTGCTGAAATCTTTCCACAAAACATGAAAGTGGTATATTCTGTTTGGTGGCAGCTCAAACTTTTTACTGATGGGCAGTAAAAACTGCTGTACAAAGGAGTCAAAACTTCATAGTGTTATGCCACCACTGCATGTTGTTACTTAGTGGGAACAACAAAGAGGATTACCTGGTTTTATGGGGATGGACTCTACTTTAGCCTGTGGCTGAGGCAAATCCCTAACATTAATTACCAGAAGCATGCACAAAACAACTCTTGCATTGAACCTTCCCATCTTGGCTTCACATGTCAAGACAGTGAGCACTGAATTTGAAAGAGTCTTTGGGGACTGATTTCAATCAATGTAGTAGCAAGTTAGAACTTGTGCTCATATAGATCCTTGAAGCAAAGCCAGTGGAGTACCTGAAATCTACCATGGACTATGGGGAGACAATCACACCTCAACAAACACATTAAAACCCTTTGGTTTAATGGTGGCTTCCAGTAATAATATTTACAGCTATCACAGTAGCACTCCTAGGTCCAGGATCCTTTTGTGTTTACTGAGGCGTAGATGGAGACGAACGGTCAAGCAGAAAGAAACATTGTGTGCCTACAGAGACAGGGCAGGGCAATAGAGAAAGGATCAGACCAGCTCCCAGTGAATTCACTAAGGTGTCCAAAGGATAGCAGTCACTTGGTATGATCAGCCCCCTGCTACAGCTTCTGAAGCTTGAGCTGCTCTCCTCTGAGCTAGTCCAGACACCTCCATCACATACTGGATGTGCATAACCAAGCAGCATTATTCAATATGATGAGTAACACTGGTCAACAACACTGCTTGTCTAATTGTTGTCAGTCTTACTGGAGCTACAACCCTTTTCCCTGCTCTTCCACCATGTTTAGCAGCCAGACTTATAATGAAATGGCAGGCTAGGCCCAGGAGGGACCTGTGCCAGGGTCTTTAATTCTTTTTTAATCTATGATGGGGTAGGCAGAGCTAAAGAAAAGACTATAGTTTTAGTAATTAAACTGTTGTTCTGTTTCACAAAAAACCTTGTACTATTGATATTAGTGAGACAGAGATGAAGCATAGGACTGTAAGTGTGTGCAAGTCTGTTTTTCAATCTGTTGTCAGGCAGTGGGTGTAAGGAGAACAAGCTGGTGTTCCTGCTTCTTGATTTTAAAATGTTCACAGAACGTAGTTACAAGAGACAACTGACCTCCTTGAACATCACGTTTCCAAATGAGGAAATCAAACATATATAGGATCAAATTCCTTTGAGGAAGGCAAAGTGAATAGTCTCCAGTTTTCTCTTCTGGTAAGAAATCTCCAAGAAAGACATAGGGGAATCTTTGGCCATTTGTGAAGGCTGGTAGCACAGGTAGATCTGACATGAAGCACACACTTTCCAACAAGGCTTGCTTGCCCAGCTGAATCAAATGCATTGCAGAGCTGAGTCCTCCTGCTCTCACACCAGCAGTCCAGAACACCACTCAGCTTTGTTCCTGACCAATGCAAACTCTCAGCCAAGTGCCAGCTTCCTTTTATTTGCGAGCATGCAAATATATATTGGGCTGAGAACCAGCCTCAGTGCAAATTCCTTATAAGGTGTCACCTCTTAGGCTGATAAAAAGAAAACAAGAGTGTCTCCTAAAGCAAATTTTGAGAGTAGTCATCACTGATCAGAGTTTTCTATCAAGGCTTCCCCTACACACGTCCACAGTGATCCATTGCCGTATCACAGCTCGACTTGATCTCCAACCATGTGATTCTTTGTTATATAGCCAATAATAACTAGGCAATAGCTGGCATAGTACAGCAATTGTGACATGCACAGGAACCAAGTATATCTGCTAAGCTTTGAAGGAAAAGCAGAGCATAAACCCTTGGTATTAACCTTCAGATTGTGATTAAAGACCTCACAACATAATTTTACTTGTAATTCTCTTCACAGAAATGAGAAACAGCAGGTAAGGGAGGCCCAGACACGGCTGCTCTTCCAAGTGCTATATCACTTTTGGATGATTAAGAACAAAACTTTTGTTTATGAAAAATGTATTACAGTACAAGTCAGAGAAGCATCTGGGATCATTCCTTCTCTAAAATTAGATGTCTAGTGTTTATTAGATTGGCACAAAAGGTTGTTTTAAAGCAGCTGATGGAAGAACCAAGTGGCAGGAGTAGGAGGCCAAACACTAAGCAGAATGAAAAAGGCCTCCTAGCAGCAGAGTGTGCACAGAGGAGGGAAGGAAAATAAGGAGAGCTTGTAAGGTAGTAGAGGTACTGAAGAGTTTTTCCACAACACTGTATTGGCACAGGCTGTTTGCAGTGAGCAGTTCCCAGCTGCAGTGTTGCTGTATCTAAGCCATCATTTCCGGCCCTGTTTTTCATTACCAAGCAGAGACAGGCCTCAGACGAGCTCAGTCAGACTCAGCTATCCCAATCCCAAATGGGAAAGTGAGCAACATTCTCGTTCCCATCTCCTCTGATCCTTTGGTATCTCTGGGAACATTTACATGTAATGATGGTAGGCATTCTGCCAGTTCTGCAGGGGACACAAAGAAACTGGCACCTGGATGTTACAGCGTTATCACCACTGAGGTGCACCAGGGGCACTTCCAGTGGATCTCTCCATTCCAAAGCCAGCTGAGGCTGTCACGTAAGAGTGCCTTTTGCAGTGATGAGGCTCTGCAGAGACTGGGTCCCTGATGATTTTCAGATCAGAAATGTGAGGCAAAGAGCAAGAAATGTCAATGATCCTCCAGGGTTTGTAGGTCTTCTGCTCTTACTGAGTGTTGAGAGGCGATTCTGCCATTCACACACTGTGCTCTAACCTCTTTAGAACCCAGTGCAAATTTCTTGAAGGATTTCTGTTTAATTTGCAATTCCTTCAAGTTAGTTTGGCGTTTTACTGACTACATTTGCCCATCAGACCTCCTCTCTGGGCATGCCCTAGCACTATATCACTGCTTTATAGTTCGTTGTTATTAGTCTGAAGGAAGGCAGTGGGATCTGAGCAATGAAAATGTAGCTCTGTTACACCAAGTTCTAAGGAGCCAAGAAAGTAGAGTATGCATGAACAAGCAATAATAGGTGAACAAGTAGATGAGGCTGTAGACTTCCCCTTTTGTTTTGTGGACGTAACAGAAGAACTCTTTAAATGCCTGGTAAAACCAAACATGTTTTCTTAGAAAGGAGCTAAAGCCCGTTTATATTTACATCAGGAGTAGGGGGAAGATGAGCAGTTTGAACCCTTATGGGAAGCTGTACTCCAGATATATATAATATATACACATGGGCACATGCACGCATGCTCACACACACACACACACACACACACACACACACACACATTGCCAGTACAAAGACTGCAACCATGGTGGGAAAACAGCCCAGAACTGCAAAGACTATGCAGGAGTTGCCAGCATGTGTGTGGCTCCATTTCAAACCAAACAGGGACAATATTTGTTGTTCTTAACTAGTTTCTTCGTACTGCGTAAAATCAAATACCACATTGCTCTTCCCTTTATGCTTGGCATTTAGGAGGCTAGTACTACTCATTGGAGTACTATCTGCTAGAAAATTTCAAGGGGGTTCCTTTTCTTAACAAATTTTATCTTTTCCAAGAAATAACTAATGATTTAGAATCAGTTCCTGTAAAAGTGTATCTGCTTGATACAAAATGTGCAAAGTTGACTAGACACTGGAAAACTGACAAGCTCGTGGAAGCCTTCACACTGGTTTCAGTGGGAACAGGCTCTAATCCTACACTGACTGCCAGATTTCACACAAGACAATTAAAACTGCATTGAAAAACAAAAGCAAAAGAAAAGAAAAACACTTTTCAATGACAATAATCACCTGTTTGTAACATACAGAAGAAAATTGTGTTTATCACTAATATGCAATTGCCCTTTAAACTCAAATCACAACTAAAATTACTTTCTTCTTCCCCATAACCTTTCCATATGTCATTCAAGACCATTCCCTCTGCTCTGTTTATTTAAGTCTACTTTGGCATGTCTACTCCCCTGATATCATTTTTACTGAGTGAGCCCAGCAGAGTGGGAATTCTGTCTCTTCCTGCCAGTTACCTAACTCCTCCCCCTCTAACATGAATTTGGGACATAGGCACACACTGCTGCAGATCCACCTCATGAAGCAGCAGTGTAATTCCCTATAGAAAGGTGGAAAAAAAACCTCAAACAGACTTACTGAAGATAAAACATGCAGAATATTCTATTCTTCTGAGAATACTTGCCTGGCATATTTAGAGCCCCCTTATTTCACAACATAGAGTTAAAATAGACTGTTTGGAGGGGAGCAAGTTTCTTTCCTACCCACTGCCTTTCATCACCTCTGCTGATTAGACTTTTCTCAGGAAATGTTACGTAGATAATTTGCACAAAGTTTTAAGACAGAGCTAAGATGTCACTTATGAAGAGCCAGCCTCATACCTAAATTTCAGTGACTTCAAAACTCAAACTCCTTAGCTCTGCACTGGGTGGGGAGGGAGGTGCCACCTGCCCTTTGCAAATGTGGAGTGATTATTTGCATGTGGTCTGGGATGAAGAGAAATCACAAGAGCATATTGGAACTCATTGAGCCTTAGATCCTGCCTGCTTTCCACCCACGCCAATAGCTAGTAGCTCAGCTCTACCATGACCACAAGGGCACACTCCATTTAGCAAGAGCTAAGGATATTTGCTAGTAGGTGGGGTTGCCCATGCCACATCTCTGCCCAGCCACAGACAAAAGCAAACCTGTCTGAGGTCAAATGCACTCAGGCCTCTGGAGAAGCCTAGGCATCAGGACAAAACTTTCTCTGCTCTAGGAGGACAGTGAGCAAGCCTGCCTCAGAGAGCAGGCTTAGATGTTGTTGTTACTCAGCTGACAGCATGGCAACGCATAATGGCCAACATGAAGATTTTATAGATCGCTGTAATTAAAGCAGGTTCATTTACAGGTGCCTCATTGCAATATGTCAGTAGAGATTGTGGTAACCCAGACACACCAGCTTTCGAGGCGATGTCACACCTCTAGGTCAGCAAGGCCTTGCCTCAGCCTTCTCCTGAGAAACAAGCACTGAGAAGAGTTCCCAAACCAGCACTAACATCTGTACTCACGTGATGGACATCCAGGTGTCTAGTGCACAGAGCACCCAGGAAAACCTTGTTTCTGACTCAGTGTTCTCAAGAGAAGGAAAACTCTAAGTAGTTAGGTCCAAAAGATGTCTTTGATCCAACTTCTTGTCCAGTGTTTTTGTTGCAGAAGACAGATGATTGCTACAATAAGCATTTGAATACACTCTTTCTTGGGGCATAAACCACTGTGTACAAAGTGTGCATTTAACATGAGAGCAGAACCTTGCACACCTGGTCACACAAATGCTTCTACCCACCAGATAACTTTGTGGGAACCTTCATGAAACAGAACCACCACCACCTTTGTGCACAAGGGCAGCTCACTTCAGGTTACTACTCGGAGTTATCACCTAATCTCTATGAAAGAGAGTTCCATGAGGCTCCTATGGAGTTACTGCAAAGCAGGCTTTTACCATATAGTCTCAATATGACAGCCCATGAGACCTGGCAGCAAGTTCAGAGGAAGTGAAGCATCCAAGTTCCTTTCCGGTTTGTCTGCAAAATGTGATACATGACATGTTTTGCTTATGATGATCTGCTTTATTTGGCAGGCAAGACAAAAGGATTCAGTCATTGTCCAGTAAAACTTTCAAGCAAGAACAGCCAGGAAATCAGTGCAAGAAGAAGGAAACAAACAAACAAAAAAATCCTGCCCAGGATTCTCCAGCCCTAAGGCAAAGCAAAGTTTATGCTCAAAATGCAACTGGTTTGGGTTTTGGGGGTTTTTGGGTTGTGGGTTGGGTTTTTGTTTTTTGGTGGTTTTTTTTCCCCAAAGAATATCTTGGCAAGAAGAAATGGAAATTTAGAAGCACCTTTGGCTTCACTCAGATGATTTCCATTGAGGCCACCATCTTCTTCCTTTGTATACTTGGTTACTGATGATGTGTTAATAC
Organism: Zapornia atra; assembly: GCA_013400835.1. Classification (NCBI taxonomy): domain Eukaryota; kingdom Metazoa; phylum Chordata; class Aves; order Gruiformes; family Rallidae; genus Zapornia; species Zapornia atra. The sequence goes on from VZTU01025862.1 coordinate 415,097, forward strand.
AGGACATATTCATCGTGTTTTCTTTCTGAACCGTCTCTGGAAGAAGCAGACACTCTGCATACTCATCTAGCCAGGGCAAGTAGTACCACAGACAGCTGTACTCAGCCATACCCATAAGCACTACAAGGTGGGGGCAATGAAGACCCCACGGGCATGAATAATTGGGCAACTTGCAAAGACAAGGTCACCATGAGTTTCCCTCAACAAGCTGGCACTCAGGCTGCCCTGAAGGCTTGCCTAGTACTCATGGTGAGCCAGGCAAGCAGGCAGCCCCCCTCTGGTTCAGTGACATGAGAAAAAAGTGACAAATTCAGCGTCTTCTTCAGACAAAGATGCACACAGACAGACTCTTACATGTTTTGACTAGTTTTCCCCTTAGGGCTGGGGCTGTGTTGGAGCCGCTGGCCACCTGTGTCCCCTGCTGCTGCCCTGCAGCATTGTGCAGAATATTCCTCTGGGAGAAGAGACGCAAATACATTTCTGGGAACCACGCAGGGATCAGTAAAGCTGGAACATCCTTCACCCAGCCAGCAGAGCTGCTGGCTTCAGTTTTATTTCAGCTCCAGCAACATTGTTCAGCAGAGCTGTGGCAGTAGTAAACCTGTCACTGCCTACCCTAGTGCTCCTACAGCAGCCAGTGCACCGGGTGCCAGATAGGCTGCTGGAGTCAGTCGCTGCTGCTGCTGGGTAACAGGTTGGCCACGCTGGAGGGGACGTGCAGACGTACAGCTGCTGCGATCATAAACACATGCAAGCCCCCAGTTCCAGGGGAAACATATCCACATCTGGGTTACCTCAAAGCTGTTATCTGTTTGATCTCTTTTCTAGAGTCAACAGAGGGAGAAAGTAGAGACTTTTTTTTTTTTTAACTATTTCATGCTTATAATCCCAGAGGCTCAGAAGTGCTGCTCACACAGTTTTGAGGCCTAAATGACTCATCTGTCCACCCCAGGACAAGCAGCAATCTTCAAAAGCACTGAAAGGCTGACACTCAGAGGTAGTGTCAGTTGGGACATGGCTGAATAACCTTGACCCTACAATCCAATGCATTGGAGAGTAATCTGATGAGAGAAGCTGTTTTATATGAACTAGTTTTGTACTTTCCACATCCTGCATTTTGATTTTTATAGCTATCCTTCAGTTGGAGCAAGATGTCTCCAGACAGGATCAGGATCCTGTGATGGCAGGACCTCAAACATATGGTATTGTCACTGCCAGGAGTGGCTTGTGACAGACACAGCCTAGCCTTCCTAGGAAAGCATCAGTCACACTTTAAAGAGGTGCAGAAGGATTAGGCAGTTTCCCAAAACAGCTTGGGATGTCTCAAACTCAGCCTTAGGCTTCAGAGGGCCTAGTCAGTGCCTTCTCTACAGACAGTTCTTCCTCTCCTGAATGGCAGAGGCAGATTTTAGAAAGTTGCAGCAAAATTTTCTTTGGGTTCTGGCTGACTGGTAAAATCGCCCTGCGAGTGGCTGCTCAGCAGGAAAGCAAACACTGCAAGTGGGCTGTTCTCCATCCCTTCAGATCTTTTAATATTTCAGTAGTAGTGTCAGTAGGGAAGAGAAAATCTCAGAAGTATTGAAAATAAAAAAACGTACAACTCCTTTATTGCAATACACAACTCTGAATCATCAGTGGAGCTTGCCCTCAGCTCAGCGTTTTCCCATTAAAATAAGCCTACTGAAACCAACTGAGATCAGAAGGTCTTTGTCCTGCATCTAATTTACCCTGTCAAAGCATCTCTTCCATCTGAGTCTCTGCAGGGAAGGCAGAGTCATCTCCCTGTGTTTCCACCTCTAGTCAAATCCCCTGTGCCCTACCGAAGATGACAAAGATCATTATTTTCTGTAACATCCAGCAATTAGGAGTATCACTTCATTCATACTCTCCCTAGTTCATAATCTCCCTCCCTTATTCCAGTTCAGGTAGAAGGACAGGTCATATCCTGCAGTGCTTGAGAAACAAATACGCTCCCATTTCTGAAATTCTCAAAGTTCTCTGCTGTTCTGTTCTTTTTGCCATATAAAGACACAACATTTCCCCTAAATGTCTGCAAACATGGAAGGAAAATACAGGATCTTCAAGTACCTCTGTCTGCATCTGATCACATGTAGTCTCCAAGTTTGGATTGGTTGTGTTGCCATTTCCACTGCACTTCACAAGAATGAAGCTTCTCTTTCTGATACTTTTCTTAGAGAAGTGTAAAGGAAAATTAATACTTTGCATACTGCATTCCCAGCAGCCAAGCTTTTGAACAGTAAAAATTCTAAGTTTTCTGAACAGTCCAAATGTTGAAGTGACTTCTATTAATAATTTGTCAGAAGGATTTAGGATAAGCTTCTTGAAGGCCTATTGATCATTGTGAATCAGCGTACAAGATAATAGCTCTGGAACAGCATGTACAAAGCTGCCAAGTAAAAGTCATCCTTTCAGATAATCATATTCATGAGGTCAGCAGAGGACACTAACTCTCAACACTTTGCCTAGTTTCCACATGATCTCTTCCCCCTGGGGTGTGAGATTAGATTGGGAGAAAAACCAGTTCCCGCTCATCTCCCAACGAGTGGTCAGCACCGAATCTCACAGTGCCACTACTGAGTCAGCCACAGATTGCAGCAACCTAAAGTCACGGCCAGGGAAATTGAAGGACCAACTGTGGTGAAGTCCCTTACCCCTTCTTCGTCCATCTGCCCCTCTCCTGAAGATCCCACCCAGACAAGCAGCGGTTCGTGGCACCCTGGTGTTCATAGACACTGGCACTCTCACTGCTCTGGCCTTGTCACCTGAGGAGGATTAGGGTCCCTGGCAACTTGAAGGTAGAAGGTGGATGGAGATTTAGGGGCACAGATCTGGAAAGGGCCAGCAGGATCACTGGATTCAGTCATTCCATGGGGCTACTTGGAGATTCAGTATCTTCCACTACCATGCACAGATCAGTGCAACTTACTGGGAGCCCAAAGTATGACATAATGGCTCAGCTGTCCATCCCAGGACAGGGGGATGCAGCTCATCAGTCTGCAGGACAGCCTGCTCATGCAGCGGGGAGCAGGGCAGGCTGGCACATTTGGGATGACACAGCTGGCTCAGCCAGCCAAGTTGCAGAGGGGCAGGAGTGCCTCTCGCAGAGGGAGAGAAAAGCAGAGGTAGCAATAAGGCTCTGTTATCTCTATGGCAACTGCCAGGGAGCTGCACCATCCTTGCTGGGAGAGAAGGGAAGAAAGGGTGAGGGGAGAACAAAACCTAGAAAGCATGGCCAAGAAAGTGCTTAGCAGGGAGAAATCCACAACAAAGGGAAGAAGAGAGATGGGATAAGATTAGTGCATCCCACTGCTGCTGAAAAGGGGAAGCAAAAAGGCTCACAATAGCATCCATGGAGGAGGCTCTCCAGCTCCCACAGCCCAGGGACAGCTCCACCAGCCTCCCCATCCACATCCTACAGTGCCTGGTCTGCTGCAGCTGGGCATCGCTCTCTGGCAGGCCAGCAAGAGTTCCCCATCATTTTCTAGGAGACAACAAAAAACCGTGTGAGACTCAAATGACTGCACAAAGGTCTTTAAGCCTGAGATACCAGCAGTGCTGCAGTGCATGCATAATTTAAGGTCCAAAATAGTCATTTTACTCAAGCCAGAGATGAATATTATGCTCAGATAAAGATGCCAAATGGGTGGTGAATAAATTACATTCATCGAAGTCCATCTGAAACAATGTACAATAAATATTGAGAAACAGCAGGCCAAGGATCATACCAAAGCTGTACAACTTGTTTCATGTTTGCATCAGAGCACAACAAAAAGGCAGCTATGATTCAAAGTATCCACATTTGTTCAGCTTTCCCTTATCCAGGAAGGCTTCATTCTGTACAATCTGGAAGCCAAGGTGAAAAATTCACTCCTTGCTTCCCACACAGTCACAGCACGAGAAGTTATTCCCCCTAGAATGGAAACTTACTGTGCTTGTTCCAGGCTTCCAGGAGATTCTTGTCCCTACTCATTTCCCCTCTGTCAGTCAGCAGTCATTCTGATGCCCTGATGGTTTGAGAGAAAAAGTGGAAGACTGATCCTAGGGACTTCTCCTCACATAGGTAATAGAAAGAGCTCATTTTAAAGCCTTACCTGTGTATGTGGTATAGGCTCTCTAGCTTGCCTGAGCTTCAGTTATAGCAACAGAGTGGTTGGCACCACTGAACTCTGTGATTCAGCACAGCCCCTTCCAAACCAGGAGGGCATTTGCTTAGTGCAGAAAATCTCTCAGCCATTCATGCAGAGGGCAGGCTGCCAGCTCAAGAGCAGGTCAGACACTTTGTCCAGGCTGAACAACACATGAAACCTAGAAACTCCAGGCAGAACAATGTGCTTCCCCATGAAACCTAGAGTGAGGCTTCCCAGGCTGAGGTGCATCTTTACCACTCCCAAACCCCCTCTAAGGCGAAGGCAAGAAAAGCTTTTCCCCAGATGCAATGGGGATCTGAGCACCTGACGCAGGCATGGGAGACATTGCCCTCACCTTGGTGTCTGAGGAGATGGAGGGTCTGAGGTAATCACATCCCTTGACATGACCATGGGCTGGCTCAGGTCTCAGGCTGTGTCCTTGCTGCTGCAACTTCCTCAGCAGTTGCTTTTCTGTGAAGGAGAGATGCTCTTCTTCAATAAGAGCTGGGCCTGGGCACGGCCTCCTCAGCTTCTCCAGTAGAAGGCAGCAGGGAGGATGGTGGGTGGCAAATACTGAGAGCGCTGACCATCAGCCTGCACCTCTGTGCTCCTCTCTTTCTTTGGCAAGGCAAGAGTAATGAAAGTACAGCACCACACTGGTACCTGGGGAGGAACTGTGCAATGATCTGCTGCAGCACACATTGCTGTCCGATTTGTCAATGCACCAGCTAATTTATGGGCAGGAGATTGGCATCACTCAGGGATGAGCTGTGAAAGGAACTGCTGCCATATGGCTTGGTCAAAGCACAAGGGGTTATAATGACAAAACCTTGGCCTCAGAGACTGTGGTTTCTTGCGATTCACACCAAGCTGAGTGGTGTG
>VZTU01025863.1:8070-18995 GCA_013400835.1 Zapornia atra
GTCATCAGTGGGATGTTCTGGAGTAACTACGTGTTAGAGAGTTTGGAGAGAAAGAGCAGAATATTATTTGTCATTAGGTATCCATCAGAGCACAAAGTGGAAGTACTCTTTGTGCTGGTGAATCATACTCACTTTCTTTTGCCTTGAACTTTATTTTAAGTGTGTAATATTCTACAGGGCATTAACCAAGATAAATGGCCTCCTGAACAGCTGCAGCTTCAGGCATCTCTGGTGAACAAATTCTGTGAGCTGTTGAATCGATGTGAGGAGACTAAATGCCAGGTTTTTCTTCCCTCTGCAGATAGAACTCTTCGAGTTCAAGGGGGAGGACCTCACTGACGATGAGGATGGTGGCATCATCCGACGGATCCATAAAAAAGGGGAAGGCTACTCCAAGCCCAACGAGGGGGCAGTTGTGGAGAGTAAGTGTGTTACATAAATAGTAAATGTGTTTACCACGTGGTAGGGCACAACCCTTTCCCCACCTATACCTCCTCACTCTGAGAGAGAGCAATATGTGGCTTCTCTTTACCAAGTAGCTTAACCTAGAGTAAGCTTTCATTCTCTTATTTCCAGTGAGGTTTACATTTCCCAGCAGCATCTGTGTTCTCTGGAGATACTGAACCTGATAAAGGGCTTATCTGACCACAAAGGTAGATGAGTCTAAATAAAGTATTTACATTTGCTCAGAACAAGATGGGGGGAGTCATTCTGGTACTTGTTGGAATAGAAAAGAAAAATTTTTAAGAGTTATAAGTTTAGCAGCAGAAGTTGCATTTGCTGCTAGTAGCCACCACCTACAGGTAGCTATTAAAAGAGAAAAGACTGTTTAGGAGGAGGCTTTGTCACTCCCTGTGCTACTTGTCCCTAGTCACACATCAGTATATTCTGATTTTTCTCTGGGTGGTTCTGTTCCTTGCTCCCAGTCCAGTTTGAAGGCCGGCATGGAGACCGGGTGTTTGACAGGCGGGAGCTGCGCTTTGAGATCGGAGAAGGCGACAACTACGATCTTCCTCATGGTCTGGAGAAGGCAATTCAAAAGATGGAGAAATCTGAGGAGTCTGTGTTCTATCTCAAACCCAGGTATGTTTTTTTCTGACCTTTTTGATACTTGAAGGCCTTACCCCAAACATCTGGCAAGAATTAAATGTGTCGTAGTGTCCCTTCAGCTTTAAGTGCTGTAGCAAAAACCTGATCCATCAGTCACCTGCTTGTTCGATGGATGAGAAATGCACAGCTAAGATAACTGCCACTAGGTAGTGAAGTAGTAGCACTCTGAAAGAAATTTGAGTCTCTATAGTGTTGATCTCAGTGGATGTTTTTTGGTTTTTTTAAAAAAAGAGTTCTTTAACTTCTATTTCTGTGGTCCCTCTTACCAAGGCAGTTCTTACTGTACAGCAGTGCATATAAAGATACCTGCACAGCCTCAGAATAGGAAAATAGCAGATGAGCCTTCTGAGCAGCCCAGTGTGACCAGTAGTGGTGGTGATGTGGTTAGTAGGGTATCAGAAATGCTTTGTCAGTAGAAAATGTTCGCTGGTTTTCTGAAGGTCTTTTGAAGACCTTCAAGATTGCTGTGAACTACAAGGCATAGATACATCTGAGCCCTGGACCATTTGGAGAACTCTGAGGCTTAAGAACAGATAACTGAGAGGTATGGCTGCCCAATATTGTAACATTAAAACAGTCTTAGATATGAGAAGAATTCTCTCTTTGCAGTGAGAATGCATCTGAAGCAAGTAGAGTTTGCTTGCACTGCTTGCTTCCATCAAACCTTAATTCATTTCCATTTTTAAGTCTTTTAAACTGGAGCCAAACCTGATGGGAGAAAAGCAAAGCAATCAGATCTTGAGAGTTTTCCTGCTAACATACAGCTCCTTGCTGGAGTTGCAGCAGGGAATCTTTCTGTAGGCATTTACTGATTGGCACTATATTAAGTGTACTGTTAAGTGAACAGCAGTTCACTTTCTATATTTATTATTGTATTTGCTTTTCTGAGAAGAGTACTAAACTACAGGTGCTCTGAAAGAAACATCCAGTCTCAGACCATTGAATATAAGAAAGATGTGTATAATTTCAAAGTATTTTTTTTTCCTTGATGGAGACATAACTTCCTTTTCCTTCATATAAGGTTAAAAAAAAGTGGGGGTGGTGGGAAGGAACTAGTAACTCAGCGATTAATGGAATTAAGCCCAGGTTTCTCCAGTGTTCTTCTACCTTGCTTAATTTAGAGGAGTACCCAGATTTCTTGAAGGCATTTGTCTTCTAATAATTCTGTATAGGCATCCCAGATTTGCATGGGGGTTTTGCCTCCAGCTTCCTATGTAGCAAACATGGCTGGATGGATAGTTACCTAGATAATTACATAACTCTTTGGTTTTTGTTTTGGTTCTTCCCCACCCCCCAATCTTACAGCTATGGTTTTGGAAGTGCTGGGAAGGAGAAATTCCAGATCCCTCCAGATGCAGAGCTACAGTATGAAGTGAAACTCAAAAGCTTTGAAAAGGTAGGAATTGAGAGATGAAGTCCCAAAGAGATTGAGATGTGGGAGGAGGAAGTGTGAATGGAGCTTAATCAAGGACAATGGAATCCTTGACCATTAATCTGAAATAGGGAAGCTGCTGTTGTCAGAGAGGATGATGTACTGGGAGCTCTTGGCTGAGATTGTACTTGTTCTTACTGTATTCCTGTCCATTGCAGTCCCTGTGTCTGCTGCTCTATCCCATTTTCCAATAGCAGTACAAAACTGCTTTGCAAATCTCTCTCTGCCACCATGCTGATGGGAGGCAGTGTAGCTACTGTGTTTTCCCAGAAGTTGTGTTACTGACTTGAACTGTTTCTGTCTGGGTAGGCTAAGGAGTCTTGGGAAATGAACACAGATGAGAAGCTGGAACAAAGCTGCATTGTGAAGGAGAGAGGCACTCAATGCTTCAAGGTAAATTGCTGTCTCAAGTAACAATAGCATTTCTTAATCCATGTCATGAGCTGAAAATAACAGTTTCTGTCATTTCAGTATAGTTTTTGGTGTTCTCTTGTGGCCTTTTTCAGGGAGGACTGGGGGGGAAGGTGTTTTTTATAAAACAGTCCAAAAAAAAAAAAAGCTGAGTTAAAATATCCAAAGAGCTAACTCTACAGGGAAGTAGTTCTGTCAGAGCTGTTTGCTCTGCCTACAGATCATTTTGGGGCATAGATTGAATAATAGCAAGGTTACAGTATTAAGTTCCTGCTGTTGGATAGTGCTGTGAATGAACAGCATTCATCTGGGTAGAGATGTGTGGAGAAGCTGTTTCAAACAAATAGACCAGCTAAAGGCAGGCTTGCTCATTATCTTCATGATACAGCAATAGTTGTGCTGTTGGGAAGACACCCCATCTTCCTTGTTTTGGATCAAAAATTGAATATAAGGTGGGAGTTCAGAGGGAAGTATCTTTGCTGGCCTATACCCCTGGCTGTAGTGGGGGAGCTGGTAGTATTCCTAGAGATTTTCTGATCCTATGCAAGAATGACTTTTGGAAGTAGTATATTTTTAGTGATAAATGCTATTTTCTGGCTACTCTGAATGACTTTCTTCAGATCTGTTGCTTGAGGTAAGCAGAAGGGGCAAGAGGGACATAAGTTACTGATGAGCTGTGTGCTAATTAAACTGCCTTGTTTCCAGGAGGGGAAATACAAACGGGCAGCATTGCAGTACAAGAAGATTGTGTCCTGGCTGGAGCATGAATCAGGTCTCTCTGATGAGGAGGATACAAAAGCCAAAAGCTTGAGGCTTGCTGCCCATCTTAATCTAGCTATGTGCCACCTCAAGCTGAAGGAATACTCCCAGGCTTTGGAGAACTGCAACAAGGTAGTAAGAGTTTGTTTCTTCTTAGCCTGCACAAGCAATCTGATGGTTTTATCTGTTGCTTTAACAATTGGAAGGATACCAGGCCATGTGGCATTTGACTTGTCTTACCAGCTGGCACTTGGATAGTACTGAATACACAATGTAAAAATATCCAACAGGTTATTTTCATAATTACTGTCCTTTGAATATCTCTTACTAATTTGCTGCTACATTGAGAATGTTCAAGTACGTAGAAATTAAAAACATGGATGTGGTGAAGGTGGTAATTTTGGCAAAGGTTGTTCAAAGAGGTGGAATAGAGCCAGGGCTAAATTTTAGACCTGCTGGTTCTCTTGTCAAGATAGCCTACTAGATTCAACCTTCTCTGTATTTAATTCTGTATTCATAATAATAATATAATATGTCTATCCCTAGACACTTTCCTTATTAGTAAGCCCTGATAAGGCTTATAAATCCACATCAGAAGGTCCCATTTCTAGAAGCCTCTGGTGTTCTGACCATGTGTTATTTGTAAAAAGAAAAAAAAAAACCAAACCAAAAAACCCAAACAACAACAACAAACCCCTAAAACCCCCCTGTATCCTTGAATGTGGTGTTACTTTTTTCCTGTAGGCACTTGAACTGGATAGCAACAATGAAAAAGGCCTCTTCAGGCGTGGAGAAGCACACTTGGCTGTCAATGACTTTGAGTTGGCCCGGGGAGATTTCCAGAAGGTGATACAACTTTACCCAAGTAACAAAGCTGCCAAAGTGCAGCTGGTGACTTGTCAGCAAAAAATACGGGCGCAGCATGAGAAAGAGAAAAAGATGTATGCCAACATGTTCCAAAGGCTGGCAGACAAAGACTTAAAGGTAAGTAACACTACTCCAGGAGAGTAGAAGAGGTGGTGTCATGTGTTAGACACAAGGAATAGTTGTTTAGGTATTCAGCTTACTTGTTAGTACAGATAAATAGAGGGGGAGAACACTCAAGTAGCTTCCTTTGAGTGTGGGGGGAACTGGAATTAGCCAGCAGTTAAAATCATCAGGTCATCTTGTTTGAACAAACATGATAATGGTTAAGAACTTAAGAGTGCCTGTTCTTGAACTTAATGTGCTAAAGAAGAGTCTGTCCTGGTGCCTGGTGGCTCATCTACTGATGCGTTATGCCTGTCACACAGATGGGCCTGAGCACCATCTTTTTTTTTCTTGTGGAGATACTAAGATGTGATTGGTGCTCTCTCATCTAACATGCCACAGATTGTGAAGTGTCAGAATTCAGACTGTTAGAATCATGTTTCTACTGTGTGGATGTTTTTTCTCCTAAGCTTTCACCAGCAGTTAACAGCAGTACTTGAGTACAGGCTATAAAAGGTTGTATCACCTGGCATCAAACATTCAGAGTTGCTGGTGAGAATCTTAAAAATTGGTAAACCTGTTTTACTGCAGTTAACTCTGTCAGTGAGTCTGCCCAGAGGCCTGCTGTCCCTGGATGAGTGCATCCTGACAATCCAGCGATCTGTCAGCTGAGAACTTCTGTGTGAAACACTTCACAAACCTTTGTTTTTCTCCCCCTCCCCAATTTCAAAATGAGAGACCTGAAATCAGTTTATCTCCTAGAGACAATGGCAGCTGTATTCCATTCTTCACCCCTTTTTCTGCTAAAGTAGTAATATAGTAAAGCATAGGGTAATATCCATCCTAACTGGATGGTTGGGTGGATAAGCTGTTCTTTTGGAGGCTTTTTGGTTGGGGGGGGTTGTTTTTTGTTGTTTGAGGGGTTTTTTTTCCTTTTCAGAGTAGCAGTGGTTCTGTGGATTTGGTCCTGCTTACAGGTGTAAACAAACATGGAAATACAGACTTTCCTCACTGATCCTGCAAAGAAAATGTCATTGATCATCTAGTTACATGTCTGGCTGAAGTAGTCTGGTGTCAACAGTCCTTGCTTATTGGAGCCTGGAAGAAAGTACTCTTGTCCTTTTAGATGTCACATAATAGCCACACAGTACCTTAATTTTTGGTAGGCTTAAATGAAAAACCTCAGGAAGATAAAAGATACATCAACTAAACTAGGATTGTTTCACTGTTGGGCATCCTCACTTCTGAAATAGCAGGTTTTAGTTGTGAGCTGTCAGGGCCTGTGCTGTGGGTCCTTTCAGCTAGCACAGCTGCTGGGAATCTGGCTTCCTCAGTAGGTGTGGGTCACAGCAAGGAAGGCCTGCTGATCTATCACTTCTTACTTGGGAGAAGAGACCAACACCCACCTGGCTACAACCTCCTTTCTAGGTAGCTGTAGAGAGGAAAGAGGTCTCCCCTCAGCCTCCTCCAAGAACTAAACAACCCCAGTTCCCTCAGCTGCTTCTCATGAGACACGTGCTCTAGATCTTCACCAGCTTTGCTGCAGTTCAGTACCACAATGACCGTCTGGTGGTGAGGGGCCCAAAACTGAACACAGTACTTGAGGTGCAGCCTCAGGTATGGGGGGGATGATCACTTCCCTGGCCCATGTTCTCTGATACCAGCCAGGATGTTGTTGGCCTGGTTCATTCTTTCCAGTAACTGGCTGAGCTTGTGAATCTGCACGTTCTTGTGTTGTTTTTTGTGGGAGCCATCTGGCCTGCTTCAAATTGATGGGCTTTTATATGAGAAGAGATGGATGGAACTGTAAACAAAGGATGCTTACTCCCCAGGTCAGTCTTGGGGATTTTTTTTTATGCAGGAAAACATGTTTTTCTGTTAATTTATTACATTGTTTTACTCTGGCTCTGACTGGTTCTCTATTAGTGCTCGTGGGTCAAGTGTTCTGGAGGAGAGGGCTTGTTTACCAAATGTCTTCTGATTGCTAAGGCAGCAGCTTGGATTACAGTTCTGAAATTCCCACATCTGGATGTCTTATGGTCTGAAGTTCAACAGCCAGTCTTGCATCAGTTATTCTTGTCATGAATTTGACTAGATCTGTTAAGTGTGATATTTTAAAACTTTTTTTTTAAGGTTGAGGGTGTTTCTCACTTTATCTTAAACCCAGGATTGCTAGCTAACACCTTCTGTGGAGAGACTTCACTATGGTGTGCCTAGCAAAACGCTTCTGAGGGTGGAAGGTTGTGGTTTCTCGTTGCAGCTAAGCTGCTGTAAAACTTCAGTTTGATTCTGCTCCTGTTTTCCCCTCCCTCCCCCAACAGTGAATGCTTATGTCCTTCCTGCTGCTTGTCTGGTTCTCATCTCACCTCATAAAATAGGTGTTTCAGGGTGCTAAGCTGGCAGGTGGAATAGTGATTTCTTTGTGCTGCCTTTTAAGATGAGCAGGACAGGACACTTTTTTTTGTGTGTTTGAAAATGATTGCAAGGCCAAGATGTGCTGCTTATGTCCTGTTGTAAAAACTGACCTTGGACCCTTCCCACATGGCACTCTGCCTTCCCTACCCTCTTTCTGTGGGCTTGGAAGATAGAGCAAGGAGAGGGCTTTTAGAGCAGCCGCCTTCTCAGGTTAGACTTTCCTCCCAGTTAAGCCCTTACAGAGGACATCCAAGTGACTGTTGACAAGTTGAAGTCACTCTTCCTGAAACTAGTTGTCCAGCAAAGGTATTTCTTCATATCTGGAGTCCAAGTGTGCCTCATGCAAGGTGGAGGGGAGGTATGGGGATTGCTGAAATGGAAGCACATGGAAATTGAAGCAGACTGAAAGCAGTTTGGTACCAAAGTTCCATAAATAAGATTCAGTTTGTGGGAGAACACTTAAGTGTTATGTTATGGATCATAATCACCTAACACCAGTGTTGGTTTAGAAGAGACAGAACTACTTTGGGCTGCTCAGATGCAAAAAAAAAAAAAAAGGATGAAAATTGTTTGATTTCTCTTGGCTGAAGGTGGGAGTATCTTAATTTGGTCTTGCTGGGAGACCACGTATCCTAGTGACAAGCAAATAGCATGTATGGTATTGTGTGCAAATGCTAACAGTTCTGAATAACACTGGAATATATTTTATCTCTCTATTTAGTCAGCTGCTACTCTTCAAACCAGCCACACTGAAGATGCAGAAATGAAAGATGAGCAGAATGGAGTTGAAGAGAAATCTGAAGTTGGCACGGAAGCATAAAAACAAACACTATTCCATTAGTTTTGTAAATGAAAGAATTTCCAGTGAATTAGACCTTTATTTTTCTACCTGGTTGGACAGTGGCTTCAGGGGAGCAGAGGCTGTAGCCACCATGCCACAGTCAGTTACAGCTTTATGTGTCTGTTGAAGAAGCTGAGTGGCAGCATAAATCTGGTTTAATCCTAGGGACTTTTATTTATTCATTCAGCCTCTGTTACTGTTTGGGTTCTGTCTGGATTTACTCTGCTTGGTTTGTTTGCATTTTGCTCTTGGTGTCTGTCTCTTTCTGGTTCTGGCTCAGTTTAATCCCAGGTTCTGCTGCCTAAATTTAATTCCTTGATTTCTTTCAAGTAATTGGCCTTTTCCAGACATCCTCACATGAGACTTCAGAACAAATTGGCCCTCCCAGTTCTTCTGCCTTGGCATTGCCCCCCTTCCTGCCTCTCCAGCAGGGACAGCTCCCCCTTACATTGAAGTCTTGTAACTTTCCTTGTATGCCTCCTCCTTGCAAATTGCTGAAGGTGAAGACTGTGAAGTCACAGCTTAAGTAATAAAGCTCCAATTAAACTCAAGAAAACAGACCTTTTCGTGGGTTTTTATTGGAATTTGCACAGAATTCAAGAGAACTTCAGTCATTCAGCATTTTCTTATCCATGTAGCTGTACCAGTGTGTAGCCACAGCATCAGATTACTTTTCTGTGTGTGATTGTTGCCATAGGAAATTCCCACAATAATTGATACAGTATGTACCCCTATGTTTGCAAAAGGGGGGGAAAGAAAAATATGTTGCTTAATTTGTATAACAAGCAAGCCTATAACCTACTTGTAGAGCTTATTTTCTGTTCATATTGCTATCTTCCTCTTCACCCTCCACACTGCAAAACTGGACCAGGGAAAACCCCAAAACATTCATACCTGGAAGGGACTGGCTTTGAAGAGAAAGTAAGTGATAAGGTTTTAATGCATCACAAGTACTTATAATTCCCAGTGGATTCCAAACCCTCCTGAGTGATTCTAATGTCTGCTTATCCCCATCTCACAAGAAAGATATTGCTTGATATTCTGCTTCTTCCTTCAGTATGTTGTGTATCTTGTTGGGGGGGGTGGGTGTGCTTCTGGGTTTTGTGTGGGCTTCTCGTTTTGGGTGGGTGTTTATATTTGTCTGCAGGCATGGAACACAGTACTGAAACTTGCCTTCTCTGTTGATCCTGTTTTATGGCCTGTTAAACCTCAGCATCTCCACTGCACTGCTCTGAGACTCCCTAGCAGCAGGGACACTTCTGCCTACTTGTGCAGCAGGAAGGTAGATAATCTGTTCCTTGCAGATGCAACAGTGGATGTTTTACAGTGAGGTTTCTTTGCGTGGCATGGGCTGGAATTGTGTGTATATGGCAGAGGGCTGTCCCTGTTTCAACATGAGTGACTTCTGAAACCCTAGTCTGAATTCCTGGCCTCCTTTGCTGAGGCAGAAGTACCAAGTACTGTGTAAGCATGTGTTCCTGGGGGTTTTATGGCCTGGGAGGTTGCCAGTACCTGCCCTTGCAAGGAGTGCCAGCTTGGGCCTGGCAGCTGCATTGCAGAACTGTCCCCAAAGCGGTATGGCCTGCTTGGTGTGCTGGCCTGGGCCAGCTATGTGGTGTGACTGCCCCAACCTTCAGTGGACTGAGAGGGGGGGATAGGAGAAGAGGCAGGAGAAAGAGCTTGGTAGGTCATCGTGCTTCAGGAAATGCCGATTGGGTTTGCTTAATGAAGCCTTGGCCTTGTCAGGTAATGCAGGTACTCCTCATGAGTTCTGCTGCTCCCAGTAGTGTCTGCATGTGGAAACTCACCTCCTACCAAAGCACTGCTGCCTCTAAGGGGAGGAATGTCACTGGTTACCATGAGGTAGGAAGAATATCTGTCAAGTTCCAAGAGGGGATTTCCTGACACAGAACCAGCTGTGAGGGCAGCAGGAACATCAAGCAACAGTTCCTTTCCTGTAGCAAGGGGATTGCTTGATTTGTTGGGAATTACTGGAAACACAAGCCCCTGTGGCTGGAACTTGTGACAGTCAGCACAGGGCCCAGTTCTAACAATAAACTTTGGAATTCTTGCATAGGTTTTCAGAAATGTCACACAGGGATGATGGTTCAATGTTGTTTTGGAAAGCAAAAAGCTTATTTCTGCAGGGCACCTAAAAAGCTTCCATGAGTCAGTAGTGGATATGTGATGAAAATGCCATTTTCCCCTCACTGTTATTATGCAACCAGCTGGTTGTTAGATGTACATTCCTTAACTAAGGACACTAACCATGCCCTCCTCAGGCAGCTGACCCGGAGGTTCCATGCTGTCTTTAAAAAGGGGCCTAGTAGCCAGCAGAAGGCGGCGTACTGGTGTTTGTAAGTGAGGTCATGCATGTAAACTTCAACTATGAACTTATCTGTCATGTCCTTATAGAAAAACGCTTAAGAATAAACAACTCCAACACTGACTTTGTAAAGCCCACGCACCTGTCTCTCCATCTATAGACCCTTCCTGTTGCACGGCACCCTCAGAGCAGCGCTACAAGCCCTGCTTCCCTGTGGATGGGGGAGCGACGGGCCTTCACCCACCGCCCAGGGGCGTGGGTCGGCGCCGCTCGGGGCTGGAGGCCGCGGGGCCGGGCCCTCGCGTGGGTTAGGGCACTGCGCGGGGGCGGGAGGCGCTTTCGCCGTTAGGAGGAGCAGAGTGACGTAGCACCGCAGCCAGGCTGCTGGGAGGGGGGCTGGCCCGGAGCCTGCGGGCTGGGCGGCCGGAGCTCTGCCCGCTGCTCCCGTTGGGCGAGCGCCGGCGAGACCGGGTGGCGGGGACGGCGGTTGGGGCACGCCCTTTGCGGAGCTCCGGGCAGCCCCGAGCGCGGAGGCAAAAACGCGCCTTTCCAACACCGGAGCGTGAGGCTGGGCCCGGCCTTCCCCTCGCCCCGGCCTTGGCGGGTGCCGAGGGCTCCGCAGGGCCGGGCTGGGAGGCGCTGCCGCCGGCGGGGCGGGGCGC
>VZTU01025863.1:19562-56197 GCA_013400835.1 Zapornia atra
CCTGGAGCTTGACGCGGGCTTGTCTGAGATCCAGAGCCTGGATCAGATGCCCCCCCGCGAGGTGCCTCGCAAATGGGACGTTTCAGTGATTCGGGGCCCCGTCGCCACTAGACGTGCCAGGCGCCCTGGGTAATAGAGGCCTGCCAGCCAGGTTAACCCTCGGTCCCAGCGAGAGATGCTCCCCTGCCGCAGTGGTGGGGCTGTGGAGGTGTGGGGAAGCACTTCTCTGGGGCACGGTGGATCACAGAGAGAGTAGAGCCCGGTTTCAGTGTCTCTTGACCTGGGTGAGGGGTGGATGTGCGTTGGGAGTGTCGCCATCAGCCCCACAAGCAGTTTCCTATGGGCCTTACTAGTCCGTAGCTGGGAAGAGGTGACCATAGCCAGATACGTGTAAACAGTGCTGCTTTCTCCTCAACAGGGAAAGGTTATTACAGACCTGCCCTGTTGGCCTGAAAAGTGTCATGGCCAGCAATGCAGTGTATAATACAACAGCTTTTCTCCTAAGAAGATACGTGGGGTATTGTGTGCAGGGAGTTATGAAATGCACCCAATTTAAACACACAGAAGTAAGATGAGGAAGGTGGGGTAGTAGGAGTAGACTCATCAGCTGGCATGACTGGTGATTTTTAGCTGTCACCTTTAAATAACCACCATTCTGAAAGACCTTTACCCCTTCATCAGTGAGACTGGACATCCAGTGTGAATCTATTGTAAATGCTCTTCCAGGTTCTTTCCAGATGATTACGTTGTTCTCATTGCCATCACCTTCCTCAGGTGATTAAAGCATGGTCGAGTCAATCATCCAGATTGAAGGATGGAAGATGGGGTGATGATGATTAGCAGAATGGGATGTTGAAACAGTGATGCAACTCTGATAGAGTGGCTAGAGAAACAGTGGATAGCGGGATGTTGCTCTGAGGACCCATTCTCTGGCTCTTTTATCTGCCAGAGTAAAACTGGGGCCTTTATTGTTTCCCATGCCTCCTCTACGGATTTGAGGCTGTCTCCCTAACTCTCAGTTTGCTTTGCTGCTTCTTCCCACAGCGTGATTTTTATACCTGAATCCTCTAACTATTGCTGTGTGGGGAATATTGTTACTGTAATTGGGAATTTCTTTGTCCTAACCCACTTCTCTTGTACAGCTGAATGAGCTGGTGGTGGGAGACACCAATGGGAAGCTCTATGTGTACAAGAACGATGACAGCAAACCCTGGGCTGTGCGATCTTGCCAAGGAATGGTCAGTTCTTGACAAATATTTTTTTAATGGTCAGGCCTTTTGGCATCTGTGCTGCCAGCTGTCCTTGACCACTGCCTAGGAATATGTAGGCCAGAGGGAAAAATGGCAGCCAGGACTGGTTCTGATGCCTTTCATGTAGTTATGCAAGACCCTGCTTTTGCCCACAGCTCGTACCATGGGTGAAAAGCCATGAGCAAAGAGTGCTGAACAAACAGGGGAACTGGGCTCCTGTCCCACCTTGCCCCTGCTCCTGTGCACTGTGGGTTTTGCCTCTGGACAGTTGTAAGGCAGACACGTTTCTGTTGCAAACTCTGCTGCCTTTGTCCTTGAAAAGGCTGTTTAGAGTTCAAGGGGCAGTTTATGAGGGAGCTGGGAGTGGGGCAGAGGCTTATCCCAAAGTGCTGCGTTGTCCTTCTTCATGCACGGCCTTTCCTCTTGCAGCTCACCTGCGTCCGCGTGGGAGACCTGTGCAATAAAGGAAAGGTGAGAGCAGCCAGACTCTTCCCAGCTGTGTCCCTAGGCCACGTGGGAGGTGCTTAGGACAGCAAGAGTCAAGTCAGATCCTGAGAGTGGAGGAGGATGGGCTGCAGATGCTTTCTCTCCAGGACCTGCCCTTGCTCACAGAGTTTTAGCATGGCTGTTCGAAAGCTGATCTTCTGTCTCTGTATAACCTGTATTTGCTTGTGAGCCCTAGGCAGGTTCTACTGAGTGAGGAAATCCATCTTGTCTTGAGGAAGCACTGCTGATTTGCATGTCCCTCTGTGTGTGAGTGCCACGAGGCATTGGTGGTTTGAGCGTTGCTCCTTATCCTCAGTGGCTTTTGGCCTGCTCTGTGCTGATCCCTGCTGTGGGCCACGACCCTTCTGCCACTTGGCTGTGTACATTTAAGATCATCTAAACAAGACAGCCACAGACCAGTCTAGACTCCTGAGCAAACTCCACTGGGTCCAATATCACTCCTTTCACTGGATTTTTTGGGGATTGCATGCACACATCAGCTTGATATTCTAGACTGACAGGGATGAACAAAAAGTTAGGACCCTGCAGTACCTGAGTACTTAGTATCTGCCTAAAAACCTTCTCCTGTTTCCTCTGTAGCAGTCATTGATCTTGATGGTTCTACCCTTGCATCTTCCTTTGTCTGGCTGTGGGATAGCTTCTGCAGTTTCTAAAAGAGGAGAAATCAAAAGGTTTTTCTCTTCCCTCTCAGAATCTTGTGGTGGCAGTGAGTGCAGAAGGCTGGTTTCACCTCTTTGACCTGACTTCTCCAAAACACCCAGATTCTTCTGGCCACCATGAGCTGGCTGCAGCAGAAGAGCAGAAGCCAGTGTTCAAGCAGCACATTCCTGCCAACACCAAGGTCATGCTGATCAGTGACATCGGTGAGCTGGGAAGCTGGGGTGGGAGTGCAGGGTGGGAGCATATGTGGGGTTGGGAGGGAGAGAGTGAAAATGCCTGAGACTCTCAGAAGGAAACCCCTGTCTTGCTGAATCAGGCACTGTAACAAACTGCATTCAGGTCATGGAGAAAAAGCAAGAACTTCAGGAATCTTTCCAAAGTGCAAGTTCTCACGACAGGATGGGGATCCTCAGGGATGTTGCCTGGTGGAAGCCAGCACAGTGATTTCTGAAGGTTGAGGGTCTTGGGCTCTCTCAGGCTTTCCTGTATCTCCTTGTATTCCTTGCAGATGGGGATGGGAAGTGTGAGCTGGTGGTGGGTTACACTGACAGGGTGGTACGTGCCTTCCGCTGGGAGGACTTGTCGGACAGTTCAGACCACGTCTCTGGGCAGCTGATCCTGTTGAAGAAGTGGCTGCTAGAAGGTCAGGTGAGTGAACAGGATGCTCAGAGCAGGACTTGTCATAGAAAGAAGCAAAAAAAAATCTCAGTCCTGTAAACAAAACAACGCCTTGTTGATGGCTGGAAAGATTTGCCCAGTGGGTGTCCTGTATATGCAGAGCAGCTGGAGCGTCGGTCTGGGAAACAGCCAGGATCTCTCACTCAACTAGAGAGCACAAGTGGAAAACATGAGCTTGTTCTTAAGTGGCTTTGGGTGGGCAAACTGCTCCTGTGATTTGCACATTTTGCTTCTGGCTGAATTTCTTCAGCTCCTGCTCAGCTCTGCCAGCAGACCTGCCACATTCAGGTTGAGGTGCCAGGAGCACAGGGAACCATTCTGAGATGTTTAAAGTTCTCAGTTTGACTCTGTCCTTCCCACCCCCCCTCCCTCCTCTGCCAGCGCAGGTGGACAGCCTGTCTGTGAACCCCGGCCCCGATGGCTCACCGGAGCTGATGGTGTCCCAGCCAGGCTGCGGCTACGCCATCCTGCTGTGCACCTGGGTCTCTGAGCAGCAGGCCAAGACAGAGGGAAGAGACACCTCTGCCTCAAGCAGGTGAAGAACATTCCCGCGCGGGGGTAGCTGAGGAGATTGCTGTAGATGCGTGTCGCAAGGGGGCACCACCGCACCACCTTTTGGGGTGGGGGAGGGTAGCGGGGGGGCCATCATTTGTCCTTGCTTCAGTGACCTGCTATACCGCTGTCAGTTCATGACTTAAGCCCACCTGCACCCAAGCTTCCATGAACACTCCTCTTGCCTCTCTCACAAAGATGAATAAGACTGCTTTCCCCATTGTCCCACCCTCTTCTCCTGGAGTTGGGCAAGTAGGGTGGCAAAACCATCTCACTGAGGGGGGTGGTACAGGGGGCTTAAGGTAGGGAGATGAGTGACCTAGATCTCTGGAGAAAGATCAGTAGGCTACCTGATGACCTGCCTAATGGTGGGAAGGGTAACAACTGAAAGGCTGGGCCAGGCCCACTCAGGTTGAAGCTTTGGGTTTGTTTGCTCGTTTCTTTCAAGTGAGGTAACTGGAGGTTTTCCTAATGAGACCCCTGGCAACCAGTGCTGTCAATGGCAACCAGAGTGATGAGGATGAGCAGGGGGGTTATTCTCCTTGGTGCCAGGGGGACCTTTGTGGGGAATCAGGTGCTTCTGTGCTACGGTATGAGACTTCAAGGCAGACGCAGAAAACTGCAGCAGGAGGGGAGCTGGGTGAGTCCTGATGCCTTACAGACCTCAGTGGGATCCTCACCAGGAGCCAGGCCCAGGCACGATCTCTGGCTGACCTGTTCAACTCCAGGCAGACGCTTCCTGAGTGAAAAGCAGTGACAGTAGTGACAAAAATAGTCTCTTTATTTTCCCTTGATCAGAATACAGGTTTTACTGACTTTTTTTCTTGTTTTAAAACTTTTTTTTTTTTTTTTAAATTCTTCCCTGTTTTTCTGGTGTGCATCAAATCCCTCTTGCTTGGTGTTGTAAGCATTAGCAAGTTCCTTTCCTACCCGGGATGGCATGCCCTTTTAAGGGCTAACCTGCTCCCAGGCTGTCTATCGCTGTGTTTGCAGAGCTCTGGGGCACAGTGCTCTGGAGGCTGTCCTGGCACAGCCCCAGGCATGGCTCTGTGACCTCTCCCTGACACCTCTCTCTCTCTCCCCCTCTAGCGAGGCGCCTGTGCGAGACCTCGTGCTGCACCAGACGTCTGGGCGGATCCACAACAAGAACGTCTCCACTCACCTCATCGGCAGCATCGCCCGAGGTGAGGGACTGGGGGCCTGGGGCCCTCTGGCTCAGCAGTCACCCCGGATGGGTTTGGACGTCAGTCCAGTGTGAAATGAGATTTCCTCTGGTTGGAGAATGACAGTGGGAGGCAGCTGCCCGAGCAGAAGGAACTCTGCTTCCGTTAGCCAGCTCCCCAAGAGAGACAGATGGGGATTTGCATTTAACTTTGTATAGCCTTTGTCCTTCCCTAGGTGGCTCTTGCTCTTCAACTAGCACAGCAGATTTTCTGCACCCTCCACTGGCCTGGGTTTAGCCATGCTGAATCAGGCTGCCATGCTTTGCTACTTTGTCTTTGATCTTTGCTTTTGCTTGGCCGCAGCTTACACCCTCCTCTTGTTGCCTAGGGGTGTGTTTCTTTCCACAGCCTTGTCTTTATTCCTGCTTTTTTGATTCCTGCTAACTGGCAGATAAATCCTGCTCTTCCTTTACCTATGCAGTCCCAGCCCCTCCAGAGCTGTTTCTGTATTTTGTTTATATCTCTGTCTTCTGTGTCGTTCCAGTGTCCCACCCAGTGTTTCCCACTGTATCTACACAGCTGCTGGTTTCTCTCAGCCCTCACATGCTGCTGTTGGGCCCAGACTTTTCTCCCTTTTCTAACTGCTTCATGCTCTGACCTGTGCCTCATGCACCTCACAAATCCCAGTTTGGTACCTATGGAGAAGAAGCAACTCTCACTCCCCCTTGGAGCCCGTGGGTGTAACACAGGAAGGCAGAAAATTCCCAATGCAGACCACTTTCTCTTGCTTGCAGCTGGCTGGAGTGCAGCTGCATTTGCTCTGCCTCAGTATTGCCCCCTGCAGTGCTGTCTGAGAACAATTCAGGCTGTGCACTGTAATCACAGCTGGGGGAGAAGAACAGTCCACTGAAAACCACCCTCTTCCCCAGAGTGCTCTTCCTCCCCAGTTCCCAGGCTTGACATGTCTGGTCAACAGAGCATGAAATCAATTATTTCCCTGCAGCCAAAGCCTTGCATCTGATGAGAGAAGCCTGTGACCAAGGAAGGTGCACAGAGCAAGGGATGCTGGCCCATCAGTAATGAAGCAGCTGAGGGAGTGCCCTGCTGACCAGTTTGTGAGGGGGACACAGCAGATCTTTTGGATCAGAGCCTGTCTGGATGAATGTCAGATGGGGGCAACAGAGCACTCAACCAGCTGTTTGCTTCAAGCTGGTCTGTGGAAATAGAGTAGTCTGTGTCCTGGCAGTGTGCAGGATGTTGTAGCTTGGAGCTGTCTATGGGCAGAGGAGGTAGGCTTACAGTGTTACAGCGTGCTGAGGAAACTGCCTGTTGGCTTTCACCTCTGCCAGCTTGTCCCTGACTGCCAGCTCTCCTGGGTTCCTGCACGCCTCAGGGAGCCAGTGCCTCTGCTGCGTTGTCACCAAATTGAACACAGCTCCAGCTCTCCCTCACCAAGGGCAACACCACATTCAAAACCCACCCTTGCCTGTCTTAGAATTCTGTCTGGTAGCTAGGTAGAGAGCAGCCCAGTGGTCAGGGGAGCCTCCTCTCCAGATGTAACTGGTGACATTTGTCAGTGCTGCCCTGCCCACAGCTGTCATGTACAGGCTTTAGAGAGGAGGCTGCTTGCCAGGAGCTCACAGCTGTACAAGCAGAGCCCAGGAGAGCCAGGGCTGAGTGTGTAGAGGCACATGAAGGCAGATGTCTAATCTGCTCATAAAGCAAGGGCTCTCCAGCACCTGACTCCAGTCTTTGCTGGAGGAGGGGCGCAGCTGCTGTGCAGTTTTGCTGTAGTGAAGACAGTAGAGTTGATGGCATGACCTCCACAGGCAGAGTTGCCATGGAGGTGCTTTTTTTGCTAATGTGACTGATGCTTTGTCCTTCTGGCACAACCTGCCTTTTTTGTTTTGCTCCCCAGCACCACCACCACCTTCCCAGAACAGCCCAAGGCCGTGTTCCCACCCATGAAAGGAGAGAAACATTGAGTGTGCAGTCGTATGCTCTGGTTAGGCTTCACAGGCTCTTTACTGGTGCTGGTCCTGCCTGTGTGTGTGCGTTTCTGGCCCCTGGGGAGCATGTGGTGCAGCCCACTGAAGCTGGAACTGCCCTGGGCCTGTGTGTGGCACAGGCAGGCTCCTGGGAGCAGCAAGAAGAGCCAGGCCTTGCCCCTAGCAGCGCAAAACAAAGGTCTTGGATTTTGAGGTGCCGGTGCCAGCGTGAAGTATGGGTGACTGCAGGAATTGTGTCTGCAAAGCAAGAGTGTTAAGGCTGGGCAAAAAAGGAGGCAGGATGGCTCGGTTTGCTTTGAATGGGTGTGTTTTTCAGGAGAGGGAGGGGACAGCTTTCATAAACCAGCATCAACGCCTGTCGCTCTCCTCTGCACTTACAGGCGGCGCCAGTGAGAGCGGCGGCTCAGGCCTCTTTGCCCTGTGCACTCTGGATGGTAAGTGCTGCTGCTGTCCTGGAAGGAAGGTCTGTAGGGTGGCCTGGGTCTGTCACTAATTCAGAGTAAGGAACCAGGGGCTCAGTGCTTTTGATTTTGAGAGGTGTGTGGAGCTGGACTTCAGAAACGCTCCCTGGGTCAGGCAAAAGAATCTGACTCAGATCTCTGCTGACATGTGAAGTCATGAAAGCTGAGACAGGGGCTGAGGTAAGAGATATATATCCCTGTGAGCGAGTCCCCCAGGAACCAGATGTGTGACAACGTGCCTGTGTCTGGGATTATAATGGAACACACTGAACCTGAGCCCACCTTCCTGTTCCTTCCTGAGTTGGGTTGTGTTTGCAGGTTTGGTCTCTCCAGGAAACCTGTTGTGTTTCCTGTATTACTAATACCTTTCTTTCTTCCCTGGTACAGTCTATTCATCTGTGGATTTCAGAGCCTTTATAAACATTAATTACTTGTATGTAATTAACTAATTACATGGCCTGTGGGGGTAGAGATATTAGTGCCATGCTGCAGAGAGCAGCTGGGGAAATGAAGAGGGTTGGAGAGTGACACTAGAAATGTTCCTCTGTTATGCCAGTTTGGGCAGTTTTCCTGCCTTGGAGCACACTCCAATTAGCAGGGCTGCTCCCATCTTTGTTTGTTGCTCCCAGTTACTGATGACAAGACAACACACTGCCGCCCCTCCTACAACTGAGATGTTGGTACCTGTTGTCAGGCACAGCCAGTACCATGGGCCCAACCCTCTGCCTGCAGAACCTCAGTGTCAGGAGCGTGCAGGGGCCAGTGTTCACAGACAGCTTGCTCTCCTTCTAATATTTCCAAGACCTTATGTTTTAAATTCCTTTTTCCCTTTTTCAGGGACGCTGAAGCTCATGGAGGGAGCAGACAAGCTGCTCTGGTCTGTGCAGGTTGATCACCAGCTGTTTGCTCTGGAAAAGCTGGATGTTACTGTGAGTGTCCGTGAGCGGGGCTGGGAGGGATGAAGACCAAACCCCAACGTGGCCTGGTGTATATGAATGAGGAATATAGAAAGGCCATGTGGAGTTATGGCTCAGCTGAACATCTCAGGATGACACACAGAGTGCTCTGACTGTGCCTGTGCATCCTGCACTCATGTCAGCCTGTCTGCACTCGTGTCAGCCTGTCTACCTGCAAGAAGCTGAGCTGAGTCTGCCTGTTTGACCTAGTGAGCCCAACGTCTTGCTGTGAACTTTCCTGCCACTCAGCTGCTCTTCTGTGGTATTGCAAGGCCAATGGTTTTGCACACTGCTACACACCCCCACGGCCCACAAGCTCTTGGGATACATAAGGGTTATGGTGGAGGAGAGGTGGTCTCCAAGTGCAGAGAGACCGGACAGATGCAAACTGTCTGGAGGAGATGCCCAAAAGTGCCACCTTGTTCAGCCATCAGCCTTCTGTTTCTGGACAGGCAGGCCGGGTTCTGGGCTCCCCCTGGGGCGGGTGGTGTCGGTGCTGACGGGTGTTCTGCGGTGCCTGCAGGGGAACGGGCATGAGGAGGTGATCGCCTGCGCCTGGGACGGTCAGACGTACATCATCGACCACAACCGGACCGTTGCCCGCTTTCAAGCAGATGAGAATGTCAGTGCCTTCTGTGCAGGTGGGGAGCCTGACTGCAGCGCCAGCCCTCACAGCACTTCTTCCTCAGAGCTGCCACTCCCCTCCAGGAGACCGGGAATCCTTTGTCAGCCTGCAGTGGGGAATCACTTCCCTCTGTATATACTGCAGAAGGCCCGGCGAGTCTGCCTTCTGGTGGCATCTGGGAAAAGAGCAGGGGTGGGAGGAGGTGATGCTGAGGTCTGTCTCTGATGATTTTGGTTGTGGGTTTTTTCCCTGTCCTTTTTCAGAGTGCTACAGCGGTCTCTTGTCTTCCCCACTGCTTTTTTAATTTGTAGACTTGTAAGCTGTTCTCAAGCAGAGATAAGGAGCCCCATGAAAGCACCCTGAACCTTGCCTTTGCTCAGTCCCCTCTCTCAGACCTGCAGGAAGTGGTTTGTGAATCCCCAAACTCCAGGAGTTAGTAACAGTTCAGAGAAACTTTCTTGGATTGACTCAAAAGGGACTTCACGTACCCCAGCCAGTGCTTGTTCCCCTCACTCCTGGTGCTCACCACTTCCTGCTAACAGCTTTGGTACCTCACTGCACAGGGTTATGGATCTTCTTTCTCTCTGCCCTTTTGGGAGTTAGTCAGATCTCCACACTTCCTTTCTGCAGGCCTCTATGCATGCAAAGAAGGACGAAACAGCCCCTGCCTGGTTTATGTCAGCTTCAATCAGAAAATCTACATCTACTGGGATGTGCAGCTGGAGAGGATGGAGTCCACCAATCTGCTGAAAATCCTGGATCGGAACCCAGAGTTTGGGTACCTCCTGCAGCAGCTGGGTGTGGGTGAGTACAGACAGGGCGAAGGGTGTGCAGGGAAAAAGAGAGGAAGGGGTGCTGGCAGGTGACACGCTGAGAACTGGAGCTCCACTTACTTCCTGAGGAAGATGGGCTTTCCTAATGCCTGTTGAGAATCCCTCACAAGTGTCTGTCTGTCTGCTCCATAGAAAGGGACGACGTTGCTGCGGTCAGGGAGCTGATCCACAAGACGCTGTATTTCCCTGAGAGCTACCAGCAGAGCAGCCCCTCCCAGTGCCAGGACCCTGCTGGAGCCGATGCCTCTGCCCCCTGCGCTGGCACCCAGGATCCCTCATAACAAGCTGTGTGGATGTTGATGTCTTTAATACCAGCACAAACCCTCCTCTGACTGGAATCAAGCATCTAATGAAAATGAGACTCTGTGGGTCTTTTTTCTCATCTCTGTCAAAGTTTCTAGGCAGCAGAGGGTGTGCAGGCTGGGTTCTGGGGGGGGACATGCATGGCTGTAGGCTTGGGTGGAGGTGGTGAAACTGACATCTCTCATGCTGCCTACAGCCACCCATCTGACAAATTAAGACAGTGTTACCTTGGGCTCTCAGCAGCCTCTTTCATAGTCCTTTCCTAATGAGGATGAGTCTTGGTGGGGCTGGTAACTAGGTGTAAAGGCTGCTGTCTCCAGTCACCAGGAGAAGCAAGGATTCTCCCTTCTTTCAGGTGAAGTAGTAGCACTTGCTACTCTTACAGAACCAGAGAATCATGGAACATCCTGAGCTGGAAGGGACCCATAAGGATCATCGAGTCCAACTCCTGGCTCCACACAGGGCCAGACAAGTGAGAGCATGGCACTGAGTGCATCGTCCAGATGCTCCTTGAACTCAGCCAAGCTCGGTGCTGTGACCCCTTCCCTGGGGAGCCTTTATCTTTCCCTTGGGGCCCAGCTGAGTTGGGGAAAAGCAGATGTCCCTACGGGTGGGGTGTGTTGGTTTTGGCTGGAAGAGTTCATTTTCTTTATGGATGGTCATAAGGGGCCATGTTTTGGGTTTGTGCTGAAATCAGTGTTGATGGTTGTGCTACCCCTGAGCAGTGCTTACAGAGTTGAGGCCCTTTCTGCTCCTCACACCACCTCACCAGAGAGTGGGCTAGGGGTGCACAAGGAGTTGGGAGGGGATACAGCTGGGACAGCTGACCCCAACTGGTCAAAGGGATATTCCATAACTTATGATGTCATGCTCAGCATGTAAAGCTGGGGGAAGAAGGAATTGTGGACACACACACACACACACACACACACACATTTGGAGTGATGGTGTTTGTCTTCCTGAGTCACTGTTAAGCTTGATGGGACCCCAGCTTTCCTGGAGGTGGCTGAACACCTGCCTGCCCATGGGGAGGGGGGAACAAATTCCTTGCCTGGCTTTGCTTCACCCATTAAACTGCCTTTGTCTCACACATGAGGTGTCTCACACATGAGGTTTCTCCCTTTTACCCTTCTGATCCTTCCCCCATCCCACTGAAGGCTGGGTGGGGCTTAGCTGCCAGCTGGGGCGAAACCATGATGTGGAGTCAGCAGTTGGTTTTCCCTATATTCTGAGCTACTTGCAGCTTAGACCTGTTGCTACCTCATTTTAACCTGTCACTTCAAGATGAGTGGAACTGACAGGAAGAGGGCCCACAGCAGAGCAGGACTCTGCAGAGCAGTTTCCAGCAGCAGGCAGCGAAAGTCAGGCTGTAGCAGTGTCTCTGACCAGGCCTGTGTCCTGGCCTATGCTGTCCTTCCATCCCCAGCAGGCTGCCATTCTTCCTCTACTTAAGGGTGTGTATTTTCGTGCTCTGATCCTCCCCTGATGTCATCTGCCCCTTAATTCTGTGGCTTCTGTCTCCCCCTTGGGGGACTGAAACATGATGGCTACCAGCAACAGGACACAGTAATGACTGAGTTTTCAGCCAGGGTTCCCACAACCTGGTTCTCCCACCGTGTGTGCTTCCAACAAAACACAGGCCTGCCACAGCTTGGGCTTGCAATGCCCTGCTCAACCATTTCTGGTGTGTTGGGTGTTCTCCACAGACATCCTCTCACTCCTCATCCACTGCTGGAACCCTCGAGCCTCCTGCAGCAGTTGCCTGGAGAGTTGGGCTGGTCTGAGCTAGTCTGGCAGCTGAGCCTTCCAGGCTGCTGGAGTGCTGCTATGCTGCAGTTCCTTCCTGAGGTGGAACAGGGAACCCGGATGTTCTGCGCTCAGAGAACAACTCAGTGCTGTCTGTCCATGCCAAATATAAACCTTTATTAGCAACACAAGCACAGGGAGGGTACAAATGGCTGTATGACTGGAACTCCTTTTATACAAAATAACAATCTGCTGTTTGATTGGTCAGATGATTTCCAAGGACGGATGGCCAAACTGATCTACTGTTGGACTATTAATTGCTAGGAAGAATCAAGAAGGGGTTAATGGGGGTGGGTACAACATCTTCCTAAGAACTAGCTGTAAAAGAAAATGGGGCAAACCCAATGCAAACGTTGGACAGAGCCACCTGTGCAACCTAGCCCTCCTCTCGTCGTCTGGAGGAGAACGTGGCTGTGTGTCGTGCAAGCCCAGGCACTGTGCAAAGCAGAGGCTAGAGGATACGGATGCTGCCAGTCATCTGTTCCCCCAAACTCTTCAGCTCTTCAAAGAGCTTTCCTCTTTGAGAGGAAAAGCACTGATGCTTGAGGGTTCCCCCCGAGAGTTCTGTATTGCTTCAGCAGGTAACAACCTGCAGATGAGCTTTGCTCCTGTGCCCCTTGTGCACAAAGGAAGACAGAAGCTGTCTGCAGAAGAACTGGAATTTCTGTACTGTTTCTTGGCCAAAAGATTACTTTTGTCCTTTTTTCCATGCCCTGAACTCCTAAGTGACACTAGGTTGGCTGTAGTCAGTACCTCCTGAAGTCAATGTGTTAGGCTGCTTCCACGGGGAACAATGGGCTCTACTCGGAGAGGGACCCACATGTGCTTTGCCTCTGGACTGACAGGAGTTACGTTCACCAACATGGGGAACAACTTCTTCCCAGTGAGGGTGACAGAGCCCTGGGACAGGCTGCCCAGGGGAGGTGTGGAGTCTCTGGAGATATTCAAGACCCATCTGGACACCTATCTGTGCAATATGAGCTGGGGAGCTGCTTTGGCAGGGGGGTTGGACCCCATGATCTCTGGAGGTCCCTTCCAACCCCTACAGTTCTGTGAATTCACTTGCATCATAACTCACTGTCTGTTTGTCCTTGCCAGCCAATACAAGCCGTACAGTTAAACTGGAAGTTGTTCCTTCTTGCACAGCAGCAAATGTTGTTTGCTACACCCTACTCAGTAGCAGAGTGGCATGCCTGCTGGTGCCAGGAAGTTTTTTGACAGGGCAGGATTTGCAGGACACATCAGTACGTCCCGGTGCTGGCAGACAGCAAGTGCGGAGCCCAACAGCATTTGCAGACACTATGGGCACTTTGCAGAGAAATGATTCATGGCTTTGGTTGTGGTGCTCAATTTACTAGCAAGATAATAAAGGGGGGGGGAGGAGGAGGGTGTTGCTTTATTTTCCTGAGACATAATAAACTCACTTACAGTCCCTGCTCTCATTTCTGCAATCTGCATGTAGTTATTTCTGTAGCTCTTCAGGTAGATCCTGGCGTTTGCCAGTGGGGTCTCTTGAAAGGAGGACTGACTGTGAATACGTGTGGGTCTTTGGCTCTGTAACTCACCTGCTAGCAGGGAAAGAAGGAGCAGGCCTCTGGGCATGTGGGTGCCTGGAGCTCCCATTCCACTCAAAACCTAGTGACCCCAAGCTCCTAGAAGCGGTCCCAGTTACAGCTTCGGCAGTGTGCATGTTCTTGGGATAGGTTTACCTCTTGCACAAAGACCTTGGGAAGGGCCTCAGGAGTCCATCCCCCCATCCTGGGCAGGTACAGCCATGCACAGCTCACACCTGCCATGGGCACTTGCCTCTGTTTCAGAGTCTTGGTGTGGCAAACGCTTCCCTGCAGACTGTCTCACACTGGCCACGCTACTAGCAAGCTGCCCGAGTGGGAGCTGACCAACGATGTGGTCCGCAGGGATGATCCCTACCATAGCAGCATGGGCCTTATCATGAGGAAGCCAGTGTTGGGCACGTGCAGGATGTGCCAGTGCCCTACTCTGAGGTGGTAGTTTTTACTGAATTTCTTCTTTTCATAGGCAATGTTTGGCATTTTTTGATCTCCAATAGAAAATACCCTTAGATAGCTCCTTCCTTCCCCCATTCCTCAAAAGAAATAGATGATAGGAACTGGGGGGGTAGGGAAATATAGCTGTATAATAGGTTTTCCCAAAAGAAGCTACAATAGAGACAGTCTTCAGCTTTGCCAATCCACTTAAAAATTACTCACTGGGCTCCCTAACCTAGGAAGACTTAGAAGCTAACTTGTTTGCAGATGGAGTTGAGTTTGCTTCTTTGAGATGTTTTAAGTCCAGTTTATAATCATGCCTTTAAAAGCCACAATATCTACCTTTGCTATGTAATGGCACCACAGCACTGCTCTTTGGAGGAACACATGTATGGGCAGTGATTCTAAATGCAGGCATTGAGGTCAGTGACAAGGTGTCATTTAACGCAAAGGAACTTTGGGAGAAACTTGGGAACCCACCAGGAATTCTGTTTGAGGAGGAGGAAACCCACATGCTGACATTGTTAGTTGACAGCCACAGTGTTATGACCTGCAGTTCTCATTTAGTCATATAAATATTTGGGGTGGGGGTTTTGTTGGGGTTTTTTTTTGGGGGGGGAGGGGGTGTCTGTTTGATGGGGTTTTGTTTTGATTTTTTTTTTCCTGTAAGCTCTGACTACAACAAAGCCCAATGGTGAGGTTCCAGGATAATTGTTTGCAACAGATTCCTAAGTATCTGGGTAGAAGAGGCCTTCATTTTGTGGGCCTGAATGTTAAACTGACATTGGATGGGAAGAAAAGCATGTCTTCTGCTCTGGAGCTGATTTCACAGCTGAGAAGAAGCATTCTCACATGCTAATTTAGCACTTGCTCTGAAACATCCTCTCTGTGTCTGACAAGTGGCTGTAGTGGTTTTGCACGGCTGGGTTCTGGTGGAGAAGGGGGGCTGCTGGGGTGGCTTCTCCAAGGAGCAGCCAGAAGCTCTCTGCAGGCCTGACAGAGCAAACACCAGCCGGCTCAAGGCCGGAGTCGTTGCTGACCAAGGCCGAGCCCATCAGTGGTGGTCACAGGGCCGCTGGGAATCACACTGAGGAGAAAGAAAACCCACAAGCAGCTGCTTTTTGCCACATGTGAAGGGAGTGAGAAGATGTAACAAACTGTGCAGGCACCAAGGGCAGTGGAGAAGAGGCGCCCCAGGTGCTGGAGAGTAAGATGCCCCAGCAGCCGGTGGAGAAACCCATGGTGGAGTGGGTGTCCCCCCCAGCCCGTGGAAGATGATGGGGAGCAGAGATCCCATGTGCAACCTGTGAAGGACCCCACACACAGGTGTGGGGTGGAGACACCTGAAGGACGCTGTGATGCCATGGGAAGCCTGTGTTGGAGCAACCTGGCAGGAACTATAGCTCATGGAGAAAGACGGGCCCACGCTGGGCATGTTAGCTGGTGGGGGGACTTGTGACTCCATGGAGGACCAGGCTGGAGCAATCTGGGCCTGAAGGTTGGCACACTGTGGCAGTGACCCACGCTGGGGCAGCTGGTGAAGAGCTGAAGCCCCATGGGAAAGGACTCATGCTGGAGAAGTTCATAGAGGACTGTCTCCTGTGGGTGGGACCCCACAGTGCAGGAGGGGCAGGGTGTGAGGAATGAATGCCCCCCCCGGCCAAGAAGGAAAACAGCTTGTGAGAGGAACTGACCGAAACCCCCATTCCCTTATTCCCTGCCCCTCCCTGTGCCACAATGAGGGGGAAGAAGGGAGCAAAATCATGACTGAAGTGAAGTCCTCTAAGAAGGGAGGGGTGGGGGAAGGTGCTTTAAGATCTGGTCACACTTCTCATTACCCAGCTCTGGTGTCACTGGGTGTGCAGGGCAGTGGCAGCCATTAGAGAGTTTTCTGTCCTTTATTCTGTGCTGAGTCTGTTGTGCCCGTGACACTGATTGCAGGATGATCTCTCCCTGGCCTTATCTCACTCCTGAGCCTCTCAATGTGTATTTTCTCCCCTGTCCAGCTGAAAAGGGGAGTGATAGAGCAGCTTTGGTGGGTGTCTGGCCTCCAGCCAGGCCTAAACCACCACAGTGGCACAGGCTGTTTGTGTGTGCAGTTGTTAACAGCAGAGGGAAGGCTGGCACAGTAGTGCCACAGCGTGAGAGAGTATAAGCAATTGGGGTGCAGGAGGGTGTTCAAAAGATTGTATAAAAGGGATTCCTTCCTTTTTAGAAGCAGGATATTTGTCACTTACCCATGTGGGAGAATGAAGGATGAGCTGGGGGAAAGATAAGGAGGATGCAAAGACTCATTACGCAGAGGAGAGAGGGACAGGTAGGGCTGGTGAGTTTCACCTACTGGAGCACATTGATTTCCTCAGAGGAGCCTGAACTGTTGGTGATTTGAGAGGGGAGGCATGTGAATCACAGAAAGGCCTCAGAAGGACTGGAGATGTTCTGAAGGTGAGCAAAAGCAGAGGTATAGTCTCAAGACTGGCATGCAGGAACAGCACCTGCTGAGTTCCAGCAGCCAGTGTGCAAGTCTCAGCAGGGTTGTGAGAGACAGGCAGTAGTCAAAAGAGTGCCAACATGCAGTCATGCCAGGTTTGAGGAGGATCCCATCAAGCACCCTTTAAATCATTGGGAAGATTTCTGTTGGCTTCAGTCCAAGTTTGGGAAGACTTCTACCCACCTACACCCTCACCCATGCCAGACCCCAGCTGCAAAACCTAACACCCATGAGGCATGGCTCTCACACAGAAGTGGCCAGGACTGACAGCTGCTGGTGGGCCTCCGCTTCCTTTGGCACACTCATCGTAGCCCCACCAACACTGGGGCTCTGTGCTTCCCAAAATGTACACCCACCACCTAGGGTTCCCACACAGAAGTGGTCAGGACTGACAGCTGGGGGTGGCCCTCACCTTTCCTTGGTAGCTACTTGTAGGCACCAGCAAAGCCCCAGAGAGCTGTCAGACACTCTGGAAAGCATCAGCAAAGCCCTGGGGTGCTCTGGAGGGAAGCAGAGCCCCTTACAGGCCTCACAAAACCTGGTGGAAGCCCCCAGGGAACTCTGGGAGGTAGCAAACACCCTTGCTGGATTCCACAAAGCCTGGCTGGAGCTTTGGGATGCTCTGGGTTCCCTTGCTGGCCAAAGCAAAACATGGAAAAAGCCCCAGGGCACCCTGGAAGGAAGCAGGGTCCTTTGTGGGCACTGCCAAAAGCTTTCAGATAGGGTTAGGGGATTAGGGATAGGGTTAAGGTTAGAGAGAGGGTTTTGGTTAAGGACAGCATTTGGGATAGGGTTTGGGTTAGGGTTAGGGTGAGAGGGAGTGATTAGCATTAGGGGTGTTTTGAAGATTAGGGTTAGGCATAGGATTAGAGCTAGGGTAAGAGAGAGGTTTGTGATTGGGGGTTGATTTAGGGTTAGGGAGAGGGGGTTAGGGTTGGGTTAGTCTTAGAGTGATGTTTATGGTTAGGGATAGAGTTTTGGACAGGGATACAGCTAGGTTTGGAATTAGGGTTAGTGATAGGGTTCATTTTTTCTTTAGGCTTTAGGATGAGGACTTCATGTTTAGGTTAGGTTCAGATTTTGGGAGTAGGGTTATGTTGACAAGGTGACAGTTTGGTGGTTTGGCTGTTTATTTTTGTTGTTAATTACACTGTTAACGTTCAGTATTTGGTGTAAGGTTTAGGCCCAGTGGTACATTCAGGATTATGGGTTAGGGTTCTTACCAAGGTTGCATGTTAAGGTCAGCTTTAGTGGGTAGAGTTTGGTTTATGGATAGATTTTTGGGTTAGTTGTTGTAGTTTAGGGTTTAGGATAAGTGTATTAGGGTCAGGTTTTGGGTTTAGGTTTTATTTTTAACTAAGTGTTGGGGTTAGGGTTTGGTGGTTAGATTTAGAGTTTAGGGGTAGCATTTAGGATTAGTGGCTAGTAGTTTAGGGTTAGGGGTTAGAGTTATCATTAAGGTTTAGTCTTAGGTTTTAGTTTCAGGGGTGAAGTTTTGGCTTAGGATTTTAGGTCAGGGTTAGCTTTCTAAGTTAGATTTGGGTTAGAGCTAGCATTCATGGTTTGGGTTGGGGCTAGAGATAGCTTTAATATTTAGGGTTTGGGTTTAAGGTTTGTGTGGTTTCTTAAATAGATCATAACATTAATTAATATTAAGATATATACTTAATAAGGTACCTCTCAGATTTAGCAGATTATTTGCCATTGTTTCCATGCCATTTTTTCAGAGTGTGGTGTTGGAAATTAGGCAAGTTGCTGCCCATAGGAACAGGTGTTTCCTCTGCCCCAAGATGCCTTCAGCAGAGCTGCCCCAGGTACCACATAGATTCCAGCTGGCCCACAGGGTGGTTTAGTACAAGCCTGAACTGTCAAAAAGAACCTTGGGTTGGAGAAGCTGGTCAGACAAGCAAGTGATACCAATCCAGGAGGGATTGCTAGTACTTTGGAAGACAGGCTTTTCAGGTGGACATGGGTCCTGACATAAATGAGAGCACTGCTGGTGTCATTCAGGAGGTTGATGGAAAGCAGTGTGTGCAGCTAGGTGCAGTCAGGTGCAAGAGTGGCAGAGAAGCCAAGGAACAGGTCAGAAGCTGGAAGGTGTGGTGGCTAACAATAGTAAGTCACTAGCCTGATGCTGCCTGTAGGACAAGCGGGTGCCTGTCACACCAACTAACCCTGGGAGGTACATCCAAGCTCCTGTCTGCCAGTCTGCAACACGTGCTGTCCTCAGCATGTGTTGGAACTACAGCACCCACCCTCTGGTTTAGAAAATAATGGACAGGAAAAAGCAAAAACTAGATTCAGGAGTTGTTTGAGAAGCACCAGGGAAACAATGAGAGCTTTGAGGGAGAAGGAAGAGGGCCAGCAGCGTTTAAGCCAAGAAGAGAGGGGAAGTGGGGGTATCATGAGGTTCAAACAGTGGGCAAAGGGACTTGGTGCAGAGTTTGGATAGTAAATCAGTAGTCATGAGGCATGGAACAAGCCCTGATCTGGTGCATCTTTTCTTGAGCTAGTAAGGAATGGACTGTATTTACCATACAGCTCTGCTCTAGGATGCAAATTTTTTTAAAAAATTAATAATTAAAACATAATAATTAAAACCCCAACAGTTCAGTGATTTAATAATCACCTTGCTCATCCCAAGTGAGTTCACAGTTCTCTGACCTGAGCTGATACTGCAAGGAAGTCTAGTTCTTGTTTTATGCAGAGTAGCAAAGTGGATGGGCTGTGAGAGGCTGGGGCTTGAGGCTGATGATGTCCCTGTGTCTGATCACCAGATCTCAAGTTGAAAGAAAGGAGCTGACAGAGCAGAAGACTTTGAGTGCTGCAATTCATTGCAGCATCTGAACTGAGTGGCAGGATCTCTGATGATGCAGCAGAGGTGATAGGAAAGTAGGTCTAGCAGCTGGATTGCAGGCAAGAGAGGACTGGTCAGAAGAACAGGGTGTGCAAGTCTGGTTCCTACGTTTAACACCAAGAGATGATAATCATTGCCATTCATATTATATAGCTTAGTGGCCAAGGATGCAGTGGCAAAGCCCAAGCTCCTGTGACTGTCCACCATACTCTAGGCATCTATGCTTGGCATTTCTGCAAAGGTTTCTTACAATTAAGAACTCTAAACATGTCCTTGCTGCCAGGTTTTTTTTCAAGACAGTGCTTCTGTACTGCTCTGAGCCAGGAAAAAGCAACAAATTTCAGCTTCCCAGGGTACAGGTGAGGGTCCTGGCCACAGATCCCTTCCCACAAAGCAAAGGGAGTGCAGTCCACACATATGGAGGCAAAGAGAAGGGAAACATTCATGGCAACCTTTGGAGGCATTTGAAGAAAGCGCTGCCCTCCTGTCCACAGAGCAACTGGAGCCTGTTCACAGAGACTCTCTTGTCTCATGAACAGAGGTATTGTAAAAATAGCTCATTAAAAGGGTGGAGTGAATTTAGTACAGAAGCAGGAACTGCAGTGACTGGGGACAGATAGAAAACCAAGAACAAAATGCCCCCTTGGCACATGGGGACGAGCAGGAGGACCCACTGAAAGGAGGGGTATCTCTCAAGGTGAGGCACTCCCAGCAGCCACAGCTTCTGCCTTTTTCTTGCTCCCCAGTGAGTGCCTCAGCCTAGAGCTCAGCAAGGTTAGGGGCACGTGAGCCTCACCCTCATCTCTCTCTCTCTCTCTCTTGCAGCAAGTCTCCCCAGCCAGTCACTGACCAGGCTCTTCAGAGGCCTGTAGGAAAGGCAGCTCTTGGCCCAGTGCTTTACACCTCAGGACTCCTTCCTCCAAGTCGATGCAACACTAAAGAAAGGGAGAGCCAGTTACTTGCTGGACAATTCAGATAACAAATCTCATCATACTGGGCAGAACCTCTGTAACCATCAAACAAACCCACTTTGGGTTCGTAGAGACCTTACAGTTCCCCTCTCTCTCCCCCCCATGCTGCCTCCCTGCTCCTATTTTCTTCAGTGGATTCTTCTCCAAACCATTCACAGGGCCATTCCCCTCCCTTCTTCCTATGATGCCCTCTGAGGTGATGTCCTCACATCACTCAGACATGGAGCCCAGTGCTTTTCCAGCCTGCTGAGTGTAACATACAGCTACAAATACCTGGCAGGCAGGAGCAAGCTTGGAGCAGCTGTATTCTCAGCCACCCAGGAGCCAGGCCCAGCAGAACACTCACCCTGGCTGAGAGGAGAACTCTTTCCACCCATGTCCAGCTAGTGTTGGACACTGTGATCATACAGCTTCACTTGGCTCAAAGCAAGCACAGAGCCTGTTCAAATCTGCCTTCAACAGGCAGTGCAGATAAAACTCATGACATGGCATGCCTTGCCTTGCCTTTTCTTGTCTCCTCTTCAGTTTCCTCTTCCTGTTTACAACTGATATGGTCAGGAATACAAGGAATGGGAGATGTGATAGTATCCTGTTGGGTCATTCCTTTCATGAAACATTTAAGAAGGACTGGAAAGGAATCAGTGACTCAAGAGCACGCTGCAGCCAGCCAGGCTGTTGTGCAACAAGCATTGCAAGTGGCACCCTAGAAGACCTGGACATAAGCATTTCTGATGTTTACAGCAACCAAATCTTAGAGAACCTGTTGAGAGAGGCCCTGTAATAGGCAAGAAGCTGTTCCTTACCTTGAGAGACAACAAAGTCTGGAGGCCAATGCAAAACTCCAGCATTTCATCATCTGAGAAGAGAGAAGAGATGGATCAGTCTAGATACTATATACACTGCCACTGTAGAGAAAGTGTCTCCCCTGTGAGAGGATGTGGAATAGAAGAACATCTGGTTCATGAAGTTACATAGTTATGGTCTATTCAGTGTAAAATAAACCACACATAGCAAGGAAGGCAATGGATTAAACACACCAGCAGTAGCAAGCAGGTGGGAACAGTGAGAGTAACAAAGATCAAGCACTCTTCCACCACTGACTGATAAGCCATTAAAGGAGCTCCTTAGGCACAGCCCTGGAGAGGGTCACAATGAGCTTTGTATCTGATAAGAGGAGGGAACAGTGATTATCATCCCAAGTATTATGAGGTATTTGAGGGAGTCTGTGGGATTGTTGGAAACTAACCATGAGATACCAGAAGGAGCTTGTGGGATCATGGAAAACTTCTTATGGGCTGTGTAAGGGAAGGACCAAAGGCAGGAGAAGACAAGCAGCAGGGTGGGTCAGGGAAGAACAAGCATGGAAAAATGGAGAAGAAAGGGTGTAAGAACACCAGTCACATGCAAGCAGGTTGTTGGTCAGTTCACTTGTCAGACTGAACCCTGTGCCTGATGGCTGCAACTTCCTATTAAATAATTTTATTAAGTAATTTTTTTTTTCATATGTAACATTGCTACCCTACATGTGACTGCTGCAAGTCTTTAGTGCCAGCAAATGTAGAAGATGCCACAGGTAAAAGGGCAAATATCTCTAGATGTCAGCAACCAGAGGAACTGGCATGCACCAGAGATGCCAGGAGCTGAAAGGACCACAGGCTCACCATAGGGCTCAGAGGTCCATGGCAGCTACTAGAGGCAGGGACGTGGCTCACGGGTGCCAGCAACTAGGGAGACCAGTGTGCAAGAGAAGTCTGGGTGCCAGTAGCTGGGGAAGGGACCACAGGCCATAGGGCTTATACACCTGGGTGCCAGAAACTTGAGAAGGATGCTGGGTCCCAGAGCTTGTAGGATGCCACTAAATAGAAAGACTTAGGTGTGTTTATATTTCCTTGGTGAATTTAATCCTATATGCTTGTGGGTTTGTATATGTAATTAGCTACTAAACTTCAATCTGGTCTAGTTAGTGAGTAGGATGAAACCTGCATCTGGAAAGACTCAAGGTCTGGGGTCAGTGGTTGGAGTAAGAGGTCCAGGGTCCAGATATGGATATCAGACAATTATTTGAAGAGTCTGTGAATAGAAGTGGGCTCATGAATCTAGAGACTGAGGATGTATGTGCTTCTGCTAGGGAACTTCAGTCCTGGCCAGCCAGAGAGAGGGACCAGAACTGGGCTGCCTGTGCTGGTGTTTATGTGAGTGTGTGTAAAGGCACTGCTCTGTGTGTGGCAGTCTGTGTGGCTGGCCTTGTCTTTGTCCTCTCTGTACGTGCCTCTCTGGAGTATAGATTCAGCCCCTCTCTGTAGGTGCCTCTCTGGAGTATACATGCAGCCCTGCTACTGTCTGACCTTTCCACTCAGAACATGCATTGGGCTGGGTGAAAGTGACCCTTGGGTGATCCACCTGAACTTCAATGGCAGGGAAGGAGGAATCCCCAGGTCCTGGAGTCTGCAGGATTCGGCAGCCACCACTAACATCATCAGCACTTCCCATGTCTCCTGAGTGCCTGCTTGCCCTGTAACCAGTGGCTGTATTTTATGATTCATCTAGAACCACATCAGCAAGAGCACTGTGTGCACAGGGAGATGTAAGCCACAAGCATAGCAATTCTGCTCCTTCCAGGCAGCCATTTCCACATCCCAGCAAAATGGAAAGGTGCTACTGGGCTACATTCACCTGTGCTGGGAGTAATGCAGACTGCTCATGAAGGGCAGGAACAAGTGGAGGGGAAACCAGGAAGAAGAGTTAGCTGGAGTATGGAAGAGGAGGAAGCTCTGGAAGCTCTTTTCAGATGACTGGGAACGTGGGAAGAATGGACATGAGAAGAGGGAGCAAGGGAGGCCTTGGAAGATGAACACTGCTCATCAAAGATGAGGAGACAGATAAAGGCAAGAGGGTAGAGCTGGAAGACTGATAGGGAGAAAGAACAGGAGAAAAAAAGACAACTGAACTGTTTTCAGCATATGCACATCTTGATGTAAATGCAGAACATGCAGCCCTTCTGCTGTTTCCTGGGCATGCTCCAGTGCCAGCTGACTTGACCTTGTCTCCTATGGCTTCTTCCTTCAAAGGGCCCTGCCTCAGGACACTGAGGAGGACTCGGTGCTCTGGGCCTACCTCGTTCTTCCAGGGTGCTCCCTGCAGCAGCAGCAGTGGGACACACAGAGAAACACTCTGGATAATAAGCTGCATCCTGCATCAATTTCTCTGATGTCATTCCATCCAGCCAAACAGGCAGGTACCCATTCAACAGGAGAGCACAGGGCACCAGAGGACTAGGACTAACCAGGTGCTCTGGATCCTTTTAAGAAAGGTCCATTTTAGAAGGGAATAAGAATTTTCCACATCCTGTGCTAAGACCAAAAAGCACCTAATTTCTCCCCATTTTCAATGTCTTCTCTCTTCTCTGTACTCTTCCTGTGCCCTTTGCCTTTGGTTATACTGAGGGTATTCACGGCACGTAACAATCTTGGCCAGCAGTGGAGGTGGCCACATCACCAACCTCCCACCACATCAGATTTTCCCCAGAGATCCTTTTAAATGCCCTTGGCAAGGCAAGAGGGACATAGGAAAACTGGAGGAGAGGAGGGGCTGGCACTCTCACCTACAACCAGTGCTGAACACAGCACTGTCTCCTGGCCAAATTGCACCTCCATATGTTCTACTCGGCCAACAACGCTGGGGATGGGAAGAGAGAGGTCTCCACAGTCCATGTCAGACACTTCTTCCAGCCTGTGGGACACAAGAGGTGTTATTACCTCAAGTGGAGGAAGAGAAGGAAAAACAGGGCTTCTCATTGATGGCAGTACTTCTCAGAACAACCAAGACAGCCCTTGGTCTCATTTGGAACAGGCCCAGAAGAGGAGGAATCACTTTCACACAGCACGTCTGGAGGCAGGTTCCACAAGCA
Organism: Zapornia atra; assembly: GCA_013400835.1. Classification (NCBI taxonomy): domain Eukaryota; kingdom Metazoa; phylum Chordata; class Aves; order Gruiformes; family Rallidae; genus Zapornia; species Zapornia atra. The sequence goes on from VZTU01025863.1 coordinate 43,598, forward strand.
AAGCCGTAAGGCACTGTCCACTCCTCACCTCTGAGGCTGTCAGCTGGGCAACTCTGCCTTGCAGTGCACACAGGCAGAAGGAGCAGCTCTGCCTCCTGCTCTGCCACCTGCACACAACTCTGCCAGCGCTCCTGCTGCCTTGCCCTGTAGCCCACCCTCTGCATCTTCTCCTAAACAGCCACACACACAGGCCAAGCTGCCAGTAACTGTCACTGGGGCTGGAATCAGGAGTGCCTAGGTTCTTGCCATGGGTTTTCTTTTAGCCACCCCTCCTTTTCTGCTGTGCAGAGACTTACCTCAGCTGATTCAAACAGCTCTTGGAGATGAGATTTGGCAAACACCCGGTGTTGACAGTCGCTTTCAATACCTGACCTTGGCACTAGAAAAAACAGCAACAGATAATCACTGTTAGCAACAGATAATCACAGGGCTCCAAGCTGGCATATCCATGCCTCAAACGTTGTGACAATCCCTTAGACCTTTCTTAGCAGCACAGCCAGAGACGTGGTGTTTTAGGCAGTCATCAGAAGACAGGAGACTCCCCCAAGACAGTGGTGATGCCCCCAGTGCTCTGCAACACTCTGCCAAAGGCTTCTTATCAAACATGCCATCTTTAATATGTGTTTGGTTGCCAAGACACTTATCTGTTCTTAGCAACTTTAACTTAGTGGTGCTCCAGTCAAGAGAGGCATTACTGGTGAATTGGTTCTAAAACCCACATGGATTTATTAGCAGAGCAATAATTGGTGATGACAAAAGCTTCTCAACGAATCTGCAGCATCTGCTACAGCCTTCTCTGGTTTCCTCTCTCCATTTCTTCTGGTGTCACAGGATCAGTGTCCCAGGGCTAAATGTCTGTTCTCAGTGGAACAGCTTCCAGAGGGAGAAGTCTGTGGGAGAAGCAGGACCGCTGAGGACAAGCATCCCTGAGAAGAGCTTGGATTTAAGGCAGTTCCCAAGAAAACTGACACATACAAGTGACTCCCAAATCCAAGAAGTGACTGAATCAAGAGGTGTCTGTTTTATGTGTGGATTATATTAAGCATGAGCACTACAACTACAATAAAACTACAAAAAAAAGCATGAGCACTACAACTACAATATTCACAGCTGGTGTCGTCTCACAAAGGGAGAGACTGGATGCACTGCACCCAAGTCACTTCTGCATGATCTTACTGAAATAATCACCAGTGCCTTGACCACTTCATTTCTTCACCTCTTGGCACTCGAAAGGGAACAGGAGATATGGTTGCCATCTGTTCTCTGTCCCCTCTGCACAGAGGTCCTTAGTGGCAGGCTAGAGGTGCTGAAGTAACAGCATGTCTCATATATGGTAGAGGTCTGAAAAAATAGGGTCGTTAAGGACATCAATAAGAGTTAATTTCAGGAGAAAAAAAAATGGGGGGGGGGGGAGGGGCAGGACTTAGTAAAGGAATGGGAAAAAGATAGTGTAACTGCCATCTACAAAATATGGTTCACACCAACCTGTGGTGCCTAACCAGACTCATTCTTCATGGCCTAGTTCTTTAAGGCTTTGTCTTGCACCAACTCCCTCCAAAAAACCCCAAAAGCAAAACCAAAACCAACCTCCCCCAAAAAAACCCCTAAGAACAGTCACAAAGTTTCCCTCTTTGGAGGTTCATTTTCCCCCTATTATGATTTGTATTTTTCCTGTGATTTCTTCTCTTCCATCCAGTATGACACTTAGTGCTATTGAGCCCCTGAGAAGCAGCAAGAGACCTCCCACAGCTCATGTACCCTTGTGCTCATTCCTGACAAGCTTAAATGCTTTGAACAGCCTAAGGTCAGCATGACCGTCAGGGACTCAGGGTAGCACCAGTAGGAAAATGTCTCCATTTCCTGATTTCTCATTAAATCTGTTTATGATTATTAGATGGGTTAATCATCACAGAGAGATACATCCTGTAGTTCTAAGATTTCCTTTTCAAAAATGTGCTATTTGTGAGTCATTATGAAGAGAAAGAATAAAACACCTCCTGTGAGAAAGACTGGACTGCTCCAAACAGACAGAACAGCAAGAGCAGCTTGAGTGCTAACTGCACTCAAGGCAACCTCAGAGAGCATATGCAGTCCTGTTTTGTCTTGGGGCTCTTCTTTGGGTATAAACTGCACCTGCAGTACATCAGCACAGAGAATTTCATCATTCTGAACATTTAGATAGAGCAGGTTCCTCCAATGGCCACTTAGTTGAGAAATTCTCAAGGAACTGGAAGACCACTGGAGCCAGAGATCTCAACCTGCCTTAGACATTTCACCAAGGATCATGGAAGACTCTTGTATGTGATGTATATTTAAATAACATCAGTGGTTTTAGAAGAGCATTCACCACCTGTGGCCTCATCCAGGAACAAGGAGAGCAGTGCTCCAGCAATATCTACACAGAAAATATGCACAGATGCATATTGTCAACAGCTCCAGATCCAGCCATTATACTTTTTCTTCTTTAATGTAAGAAAGCATGTCTTATTCATAAAGAATGATGTCCAGTTCACTAACAGTCCCATGGGACTGCAAACACCTGGGACTTCTTACAACACCTGAGTTGGGCATATAATGCTAAATACTTGAGGAAAGTCAAGGCCAAGACTGGTATCTCAAACTGCTGGCTGCCCACACTGTCTTCTGTCACAGCATGTGCTTTTCACAGTCTCAGCCATGTGGACACCTACATTCAGTCCCAGCCTGCTCTTTGACATGTGGTATGGCAATTGCCACAGTACTACTAAGTCACAGGTTGAGAGAACACAAAACTTAACCAACATGATGCCAGCTGGAAGACTCACAGAGTCAGGCCACAGAGAAAGCAGCCCTCAGAAGCTCTCTCCTCAGTTCTTTGCACATTCATACAGGAATATTACCCCAGCTCCTTCACAGTCCCATTTCACTGTGGAGCATCTTGCACTGCCATCCCATGGTAACAGATCACACCTGACAGAGCTGGTAGGAGACACAGCTGAGGCTGTTCCCAGAATGAGCACCCATTCTCTTGCCTTTCATTCATGCATGCCTCCTACCTCTTGGCACAAATCTGCTTTGAGCAGGCAGGGGAGCAAGCTAGAGCCTCACAGAAGGGGAAGAGATGAAAGCACTATATATAGAAGCTACTGAATTTGGCAATGCTTCTGCTTGTTAAATAAAAAACATTGCCATGAAGGCTGCAGGCTGCCTGACATGTCAAGAGTAAACATTTAGGAGTAGGGGGTAATGCCTACCCATAGAGGTCCCCAAGGCCAAATGGAGAGATCCCATCTTACCTCACATCAACAGTTGTTTGTGGTATTACAAAGTCCAGGTTTCTAGAGAGAGAACAGTCTAGAAATTGACTGGACTCAAAGGACAGTTCCTTATCCCTGCCCATGGTGGGGGTGGCGGGGGGTGGAACTAGATGATCTTTAATGTCCTTCCCGACCTAAACCATTCTGTGACTCCATGACAAAATGCTTTTAGAGGTCTGCTTTTAGAGGTCTATAATGTCTGTGCTGTCTGGTCCTCACTGACACGTCAGCCCTGCCTGGAAGGATTGTGGCCAGACGAAGCAGAGGGGGAGAGATAAAGCACAACGTGCAGATACATTCTAAGCATCTGCCTCCTCATCCTCTGTACTGCCTCTTCATAGAAGAGGCTTCCTTGTGCCTCCTCACTACCTAAGCAGGTATACTAGGCATGACCATCAGGTCAGGTCTGTTACCACATCTCCAACCTTCCAGCAGTGTCCAGCTGAATCAGCCCTTCTCATTAACAGAGATGGATTCTACTGGGAAAGAGTTAACCATCCCTGTGGCTCACAGAAGCCAACTGATCATTGCCCAGCTACAGGAAAGGCATTGTACCGACTCTTCAGAAAGAGGTGACCTGGAGTATGGATAGCAATTGCTAAGGAATCACTTTGGGAGCAGGTAGAGCTGAGTTGTGTGTGCTGTTACTGCTGTTGTGATAATAAACTGACACTGCATCACCAGGTAGATTCTTGAATTTAGCTTCAGAGCAGGCTGGGAAAGTTGCAAGTTAGAAACTTGCTGGGACATAATAGGGCAGTGGTTATTCTGTAGAAAACAGCATTTCATCTCATTCAGTGGTAAACAGCCCCACACAGTCATCAGCTCTGTCAACCTCACAAAAGCTATCCACCTTCCAGTTATACCCCTAACCATTTTTGCCACCAGGAGCCTGAGGAGCATCCATGGCCTGGCATGCCACAAACACAATGCGGATTAGATAAGAAATACAACACAGATTAGCTAAAGAGTACGCAGGCATCTGATGAGCAGCACTGCAAGTATTCTTGGACTAAGAGGACTTCTCATCACATTACCCACTCTCAGCTCTGCCACAGAATGTTCAGTCTGTTATTACCAGTCACCACTGGTCTTTATCTAAAAGTCAATTATGGAGATTTCCAAGAAAGAGTGGAAAGGAATCAATGAGGCTCACCATTTATAAAGACCTCTGTTTTCTGAAATAATGTCAGTTCCAAAGTCAAGAAGCTGCTTTAACCAACCAAGACCAATTAATCCCAGGTTGCTTTGGCACAGAGGAAAAGCAGCCTTGGCCCACAACGGGATCTTCTGACATCTCTTTCAGTGAGAGTCCAGCCCTACTGCAAAAAAGAGCAGCTTGGTTTTGTGATGCAGATGCCAATCATGAGAGACTTTCCAAAATGCTTCACAAAAACTGCCACAGACAGGGGAAATTCTGCTGCAGTGCCATGTGAGCGACTTGCCAAAGCAAATAGGGAAGGGGAGTGATGCAGTACGACCATTATAGACTGGGTATATCTGCGATCTCTGAAACTTAAAAAGGCCTTAGGATCAGGGCAACTATAACCTGTTAGAGTGAAAACACTTGTTGCCTGAATCTCTCTGTATCACTGGCATCTATGTATCTTCAGCTGTATTTCCTAGCCAAGTTCCGTTACTCGTCAGGCGACGCACTTGTCACCATCTTGGAATTTCCGGCCTACTTGCCTGAGTGTAAATGGAAGCTGGTAGATGATCTTTACTCAGGAGCTGCTGTCAGAGAAGAGAGACTTCACTGCATTTGGGTTCTGTTTTGTCTAAAAACTGCACCACAGTCAAGCAGTTCTCCCAAAGGTATCAGCTCACCTCTCTCATTAAAACAAACCAGCAGCCTGAGCGTTCATTACTTGCTGCCACGGATCTGTTTACTTACAGGCAAGGCTTTTTGAAGTTCATGCAAAGCAGCATACTAAAAAGAAGGGGAGGAGAACTTCCCTTCCTTCAAAATAAGAAGATTAAATGTGGCAGACAGTGACTGGATCTTAAGAAGGGCAGAAAAAGAGAGAAATGCCTGTGCAGAAGGTATTGAGTTCAGGGAGAGGAAAGTGCAGCATAAGGCCTATTTCCTCGACTGTGATGTTCATTAACCTCCCTCTGTGAAGGAAAAGATAATGTGTGTGACAGGGGTACAGTCCATTAGAAACACTAAAGGGGAACAAGTAGCAGACTCTGATGCTGAGTTAGCTACTGCCCCTGAGATATGATAACTAAGTCATCTCTGTCCTTGCTCCATGTACCTGCCTGGCAAAAACACCCCACCCTTCATCGCTAAGTTTGCTCTTATGGAACAATACAAAGTACTGATTAAAGAAAAAGAAACACCTTCATTTGCTCAAAAATAAGACTCCAGCTATTTGGAGAAATTACACTGCAAGCCATTTACCCTACTAGTCTGTTTTCCCAAGCATGGTTATGTTAACCCAGCTAAAAGCCAGGATAAGCAGTGCCTAACTAGAACAGTAACGGCTGGAAAAGAGTTCAGACAGTGGTGATGCATGGCACTGAGACACCTGATCTGGACATTTTAGGAACTTGCTACGAGGCTGTGTTCTTATGGTAAGCAGTTGTGCCAAGTGAATTGTCAAAGGTTTACGTGCTTCTCCCATCAGTGTTGACTTTACCCTCTGAACACATAAAACGTTCTTTAGGATGGGTAACTGAAATAAACACAGCTTTAAAATGTACTTTGTATACCAGGTCTGTTTTACAAAGTACATTTTAAAGCTGTGTTTATTTCAGCTATGAGACTTTGGTGAGTCTCATATCTGCATATGACTGAACAGCTCTAGCCATGCAGACCTCTTTCATGTGGCACCATTTTTGGATGTGCTTCCTTACCTACAGGGGCCAGAGAGGAGCGTGTTCTGGTCTGTCAGAGGGCATATGAAGAGAAGGGAGCTAAACGTACTGCTTCCATCAAGAAATGCAGCAGCCCTAATTCAGAGCACAGTTAGCCATTTATTTAGGAGATCCTTTGGCACCTGAGAGAATCATGCCAGACTGGATCAAGTAAGTGTAAATCACCTAGGGGCACCTGTCTTAAAGTGATAAGGAGGCATTCCTGGCTTCTGTATACAGTTATGAAACAGCACATATCACAGGAAAGCTAGCCTTCAAGGAAGGGTATGTGATTAGGGTAATTTACCTTAAAATACAGACAACTAGAATGCATGTGGCAGAAAGGCTTTCCTCTGCCTGTTAGAAGAATGAAATTCAAATTCTAGGAGAGGCCATGTGAGGAATCTGCTCTCTCTGGCTGCATCTGACTTTGCAATGAGTAACTCAGCATGGCGCTTGGGAGTGGGGCAGCTGGAACTTAACTGAGCATTTGCCATCCCTGTGAAATCAGCAGCACCGTGTTGTTGCCTTACCTGGCACTGTATTAGCAGGGGTGAAGTCTCTTTTCTCCTGTCCTCTCCCTTTTCCATCTTTTCATCCTGGTCTTTTGCCAGCGGAGACTGTACCCATGCAGACTGACCCCTGGTCTCACCCCGCAGCTTGTTCAGATTGCCTTCCAAGAGGCGCCGCTGGACCACACTATGTGGCTGCTGTCTCCATCACAAAGAGAGAGAAATCCCAGCTAAGTATAGAGCTAAGGACAAGGACATTTGCTAGCCCAGGGAATCAGATAGCAAATGCTTCACCCAACTGATCATCCTGATGAAAGACAGGCTTATCCCAAAATGTTAAGTTCCAAGATTTTTTCTGTAGCCACTAAGGTGATGTTAAAGCGTTGGGATGTCTGTGACAGACAGGCCTCTGGGAGGGGAAGGAAAAGCCTGATGAATGCTTTCTCCATACATATCTGTTCCTTCAGGTAAGCATGCAGTTGGCAGCCTCATACCTGTTTAGGTACTGCGATGCATTACCTGGTGGGTGTGTGCTGACATTCGACCAGGCATACTCACACCTTCTAATGTGGGAAGGGACAGGGGATGCAGCATGTGTGTGATGGACATGTGGGTATGAAGGCAGGACTCCAGAAATTTTAGGTGTACAAGTAATTATTTGTAGTGAAGCAGGAAGCTTCCCCTGCATAAGAAACTAAAACCTAACTTCTAACGTTCTTTGGAGTCTGTCTCTGCTCCTCTCCATCAGAAGTGATATTATTTTGACTCCCTTCCTAGTTGGGGGGGGGGGGCATGCATGAAGCCCTCTGTTGTTCACAGCTAGAAGGGAGCACCATCAGCCAGATCAATGGCTGAAAGGACTTGATTCTGTCTCAAGTATCTTATTAATCTCTCATATGTCTCATATTCCTGTCTCCTTTCTTCCAGGCAGAAGAAGGGGAGGGGCACCCCTTGTGAAAAACTTCTTGCCTGACATTGTATACACACACCCAGGGAGGTGTTGCTTTGGAAAGAAAGCCCCCTTTGTCACCAGCTTGATGCTCTAGTTTTTGCCCACTGTTGATGCAGTGCCTGCAGTCCCTGCACAGCTACTGAATCAACAACAGGCAGCATCAGTGAAATAGGCCTGCTGGAGGCACCTCTGTCCTTACTCCCTGCACTCAGCCTTGTGGCCTTTCTCCAGGACAGCAGCTGCTCAGAGCTGACCACAGCATTCTCAGGAACAACTGCCTGTGTGAAGAAAGGCAGTGAATCTAAAGGGGCTAACGTGCCTCAGCATAAAGAAAAAGCTTTTTTCTTTCTCCAAAACCCCAAATAATTAAAAATCAACTTCCAGATGGTGCAGCAGTTTGATGTAGGCTCTTATAAATGTGCAGGCCAAATGCCTGCACTCGACCAGACCTGCCAACGAACTGTGCTGTATTAACCCCACAGGGTGTGTGTGCTTCACATTAGCTTTCTGCTTGGTCAGAGGGCTGAGGCCAGGGAAGTGTGTGAAGTGCAACTCAAAGCACGCTGACCTGCCAGTTTTGCCCAATGATTGGAGCAGGAGAGCTCTTCCTGGCTCTTTGGTTGCACTCAGCATTGCTTTTTGCAAGATGCCAAATCCCTTGTGCCCCTGTTTCCCCCTTGCTCACGGGGTGAGAGTCAAATCATTCACATGCTGGGTGAGAGGAGCTTGAGAACGTGTGGTTAGAATATCCCCCTGTTCCTGGTCTTTTCCCAGCTCGCTGTGCAGACCCACAGCACAGCTGGCCATTGTGCTTCACTCCTTAAATATTCTGAGCACAGTGCCAGTTTGACTGCCAGCTGACATCTGGGCCATGGGAAAAGGGCAGGGGAACTGACAGCAGGTCTGCAAATTCCCATCCTCCCTCCTATCTCCTCTCACAATCTGGCATGCAAAGGACCTTTCCCTCTCCTTGCAAACTTTCCCACAGAAAGAGCTGGCCCTTTGCAGCTGCCACCTCTGTCTCTTGTCACTCAGGCTGGGAAGAGGCCAAACACTAATGTGGAGTAGCTGAGCTTTGGGACTGAGGAGGCATCTGATTCAAGAGCACACGCCCAGGGCCCTCCCTGTCTTCTGTCTCACCAGTGAGATGGGGAAGTGGATACCCTTATCTCTCTTGGGCTTGTAAGAAACAATGAGATGAAGAGGATGATGACTGAGGACCTGAAGGGACTTGTGGCTAGCAGCTGAAAGGGAGGCTTAGTGCAGGTTCCCAGTGCAACTCACCACATTTGTTCAGGCTCTCCCAGGTGAAATCTCTTTGGAGGCCTTTCTATGATCAGTAAAGTGTTATGAGCTGGTGTTCTCAATTTTAGGGAGGGGAGAAGCCAGATCTTCAGGCTGTCTTAGTACTCACAGAATATTTTAACTCATGCAGCTACTTTGTTTGGGTTTTCTAACCATTAAACAAATAAACAAAAAGTGTCTGTAGTTTGTAGTTCTTTTAAAGCTGGAAATGTGAGGGTCTCCACTGAAATGTATAATCTCACTGTTGGAGATGAGATGGGCCCATCAGCTCGGAGACACTGCCAGATGCATTGCATAAGCTGAATGCACACCCGGAATACACAGCAGAGAGTGGCAAAAAGTAACTGCCTGACTTTGACTGCATAAGAAAACATGTCATTTTTTAAATAACATGGAGCCTTGCTCTAATTTTAGGACAGGAGGGCCTCCACATCTAGAGTCCCTGGCCCTGGCAATGGAGACATGTTTTGGGGACTTAGCTAAACTCTGCTCCTGGTGTAAGTGCTGTAAGGGCGGATTTGGGGGTGTTTTGCACTCCCTCCAATGTTGACCACTCCAGCACTTCCTGCTGCTGCTTTGTTTTCAGCCCTGTGTCCTGTCCTCCAGGAGGGAGCTTGATCAATTTAGGAAACACAGCAGGAGTTTTGCACGGGCCTGAAAGCGTATTTATGAATCTAAGTTGCCTCCCCCAAAACATCACAGTGATTTCACAGTGGCCCGACAGGTTGCAGGGTCTGCTCAATCGCTCTTGGTATTCCAAGGCCTGGTTTTTCCTTTGCTCCAAGGTAAACCAGAAATGGAGGCATCACAGCTACCACACTGACCCCAGGTCAATGGCACTGTGTGTGCCAGCTTTGCACAGGTGCCAGGCTTATTTTGTGCCCTGGAACACCTGTGCAGAATTCCCATGGCTGAAAAGATGTTTTGCTCTATTCACTGCTCCCTAGCTCCATGGCAAAAATGTTTCAGCCTTTCTGTTATGGACCAAACATGAACCATGCAGTGGTTTTGAATGACTGAATGCCATCTGCATGTGAGGAAGTCTCCTGCCTGGAATGGTTAATTTGACCAGGATTGCTGCTCGTGGCAAGCGATTCGGGTGCCTGTCTCACTAGAGCACTCATTCTGGGGCTCTGGAGTGCCAGCCTCTGGAGGCCAAGGCTGCCACCCATACTGTGCAGGAGTCTCATAGAGGCATCTGGCTGGCACCACAGTTGTCATTTTGGGGCATGGTGTAACAGGAGTGAATTCCAAAGTAAAGCAGGCAGACCTGTTCCTCTCTGCCTGCGTGGCTGGGCTCAGCAGATGTGCACTGGAAGATTCAAAAGTGGTTCCTCCTCATTCCCTGACAAAAGCTGTACAAGGAAGGGCCATGGGATATGCCTGGCTATGCCCTCCTGAGGAGATGTCTCAGCTGCAGTGCTGCAGGGTGTGAAGGATCAGTGCTAGCCTGCCCATGCTGCCAGACTGAATGGGGCCTTCCCAGCACCTGTGTGGCCAGACCTCCTTCCCCATGGGGAGGAGAGGCCCTGCCTGTTCCTTGCCAACATGACACTTACGTGACTTCAGACAGCAACTGTGTTCAGGGCCAGAGGGATGCTCAAGACCTTTCAGACGCCTGCTGAAAGCCGTGTGTGTGGCTGTGAAGGGCTAGTAGAGCATGAGGCAACAGCTCAGGGAGAAACTGAGGAGGCACCCTTGATCCTGCTGAGACAGGGAGTCTCATCAGCAACCGAGGCAGCTGCAGAGAGGGTGGTGGAAGCAGAAGGATGCACTAGCATGGGAATGTGGCCCTGACTCCTCGTCTGTGTACAGCACAGCTCCCATACCCAAGGGTTTCAGCAAGGGTGTACCTTCCATTCATGTGACCCTGTGCGTAGCTGTGCCTTGCTGCTGGCAGCTGTGGGGCCTGCCACAGGAGCTGGGAAACAGAGGACATACATGTGCATGAGAATCTGCGTCATTGCTGCCATGGTTCGAGGATGCGGAGGGAAGCACAGGCTTCAGGGAGGAGCAAGAGTTTATGACTCCCACCGGCACAGCTGGAATAAGTGGTTGTGCCCCTGTCACTGGCCAGACCCAGGCCCTCTCTTGGGAAAATGGTTTAGACCTCTGCATCCTTGAGCAGTTGAAACTCCACAGCAGTGATGAGCTAGACAGCAAAACTGCCAGAGCAAGCATGCAGCTAAGCCAGCAAGACATCCTGTGGGAAACTGCTCCCTGCTTTGGGGAAGTTCCTCCAGACCACAGACTGCCTGAGGTACTCGATCGGATCCCCTCCCTGATGCCTCCTGCTCCACACCTCCACAAGGAGAAGCCCCACAGGCCTCACTCCTGTGCCTCCTCCCTAGAGGTGCTACCCACGGCTGCTGCACACTGCCGCTGCCTGTGCACCTGGCTAGCGGTCCTGCCCTGCACTTGCCCCTCCAGAAATCCAAAGAGTTGGGGGAAAAAGAATAATGCAAAAAGGTGACAAGGTCAAACATAAGCCTCTTGGAGTTTCAAGAGGTGTGCTTCCCTCCCTACTCGGTCCAGGAAGAAGCCTGCTTTTGAGCTGGATCATGCAGGAATACATGGGGGCTTTCAGAGGTGTCCCACAAGGAAACATATATGTCAGATGAACATATTTATGTACCAGGTGAACGGAAAGTTGGATCCTGAGGAGTCCCTCCAGTCCATGTCTGCCTGCCTCTGTGATGAGTTTTGTTCCTATGGGAATGCATGGGAAGATGGAGGCAAAAAGTGGACAATTAATTCTTTCCCCTCACCCCGACCTGTTCCTTGAAGGTGCTGAAGGGAAGTTTCATCTTTGCTGAACCCCTGACCCTTTTACAAAGCCTGGCAGCGGTTCCCACTGGGATTATCCCTAAACGGGGTCCCACTGGACTCACCAGATCCTTGGAGGTGCCAAGCCTTGTCAAGCCATCCAGGGGCAGCAGGTCAGCAGAGTCCTTGTGCACAAACTGGGTGGCCTGTTTAAGGCGCCTCTTCTGTTGCAGAATAGCTTTGTTCCTCAGCTCCACCTCACAGTCCTGTCGCTCCAGGTCCGAAATACCCTCACTCTGCTTTTCCTCCCGGTCTCCTTGCCCCACAGGCAAGGGGCAGCTCTTTCTTGTGCTCATGGTGAAGATTCAGACAGAACAGGTCCTTCTCGGTATCCTGGGGTGTTCCCTCCTGTGCTTTTCTCCTGGTGTTTGCCCTCCTGAGGCTGACTCAGTCTCTGAGCTCCTTTCCCTTCCCCACAACTCCCCTTCTCTGCCTTTCGCTGTCTTTCCTCCTGCTCTTAGTTATAACTCACCCATCTCTGAAGTGTCTGTGCCTTTTTCTCCCTCTGTCCTCTCCACTCCGCCGGTGTCCCCCTGCTCCTCACCTCTCCCTGGGTTCTCCTGCCCTGCCTGCAGCTCTGCTTCCTCCAGTTGGTGGGTCCCTGTCGTAACAGAAAATAAAAAAACCCCAAGAACCACCCCCCCCGCCCCAAACCCCACGTCAGAAATAAATTACAGCAGCCCCGGAACGATGCTCTGGCTGGAAAAATCCAGCAGCAGAAGGATGGCCCCACTGTTGGGGGCTGGACTTACCTCCCTCGGGCTGTGCACGCGCACGCGCGCGTGTGTGGGGGGGTGTATGTACACTGTCTGTTCCCCCCCCCCGCCTCCTTCCCCGATACGCTGAAGAG
>VZTU01025863.1:56276-94657 GCA_013400835.1 Zapornia atra
TCTCGGTGAATCTGTAAATACTGGCAGCAACATGGTTGGGGCTAGTAGCTGCTGCAGTGCCTTGGTAGATGGGAGACAGCATCTGCCTCCAGGCTCCTGGCAGACATGCCCAGTCTCCTTTCTGCAGAGACTGTCACGCATTCGGAACAGGCTGCGCTGAAGGATTTCACCGTGCGGCTTGAATGAAACGCTGCAGGCCCGGTTTCCCTTTCTGGCCAGGGCCCGACTCTGCCCTCATTTTCACCCTGCTCCATCTAGAGCCAAAGTTGCAGAAGCCTGAAATCCCTGTCTTTCTTGGAACCCAGCAGGCTTAACACTCCGCTTACCCCCGAGAGCACTGACATTGGTGTGGAGTGGGATGCCTGGCCCAGGGCAAGCACCCCTCCTCTCAGGGGAGAGAGGACAGGGCAGAGCTCCCCTTTTCAACCACCTGCCTCCGCATTATCCCGCTGGAAACTGTAAATTTCCACCTGATCTGAAGCTGCTTTATTTTGATCCCTTTTCACTGATGAATGCGCTGCCCGAGTAAGCACCAGTTCTGATGTCATGCACAGGGAAGGAGACTGAATTTTACCCAGCTGTGAAGCTGAGGACAGCCTTGCCTTTCCATGAATGTCAGCTGGGGGTGAAACAGCTTTCGTGTACAACACAGAAGGAACAGCAGCAAAAGAATAGGAAAGTTATGGGGCAAGGAAACTTTCTGTTGCTCCTTTTCTTTTTTTACAGCTTAGGAATATGTAAGTTCCAACATGACTGGTAACAATTAATTTCTATGTTCCACATTGCATATAAAAAATAAAACACTGAGTTTGCAATGTTAGGTACTAAATTCAGTGGTCTGTGTACAAAGATCGGCCCAGTCAGCCACTGAGAGACCTCAGTGTTGTTGTAGAGCTTGCAAAAAAGTTGGTCTTGGTGCAAAGCAAACCATGTGGTTTACCTTTTACTCCTTGCTAATCGTCCCAGTGATAGCATTTCTCTTGGGATCTTTGGTCCTCAAAGGTTAGAAGGAAGGCTGGTCATTTGTAGAGTCATTCTAACATTGGAAAAGGTTAACCTTTTTGTTTACAGTATGCTAACTGCTTTACACAAGGCATCAGGGTTCCCACAGCACCGACTTGCAGAATCAGATTTGGCAGGAATTGGAGTAGAAATATATTCTAACTAGCTGCTTGATACTACAGGGCCAGACTCCCAACATCATAATACAGGCAGAGTCCTATGAAGGACTGTTTTCAACTGTCTTGGTCTCTCTGCAAACCTAATTAAGAAGAGAATGTAAAGGATACTACCAGGGAAGCCGTGTTTCCATGGTCTTGGGCTTTTGCCTCTAGGTTATCACGATTCCCGATTTACACACATTTTGGACCTCTTGTGGCATCACCAAGCATCTTTTGAGTCTTGTTATCAGGTCCTTTAATCATCCTCATAAAGCAGTTGTCTTGGTTTTGGCAAGGACAGAGTTAATTTTCACAAGGAGCCAGCACAGGTGAGCTGAGTTGGCCAAGGGTGTTTTCCATACCTTGTCACTTCATGCTCCCCATAAAAAGGGGGCTAGTTGAAGAGGGGTGGTTCTGGGATGGTCTGGGTGCAGGCTGAGCATCTGGTCAGTTGTTGGATCAGTAAAGTGCTTTGTGTTATCACCATTTGTTTGTTCTGACCTAAGTCTTGTATGTTGTTGTTGCTGCTTCCCTCTCCCTGTGCTGTCTCCATAAACTGTCCTTATCCCAACACCACAGTTTACCTTTGCCTGCCCATTTCTCCTCCATGTTCTGCTGTGGGAGGAGTGAGTGAGCAGCAGAATGGTGCTCAGCTCCCAGCTGGGGCTGAACCCCGACACTACTACTGAGTCATGCACCTCTACTCTCATACAGGGCCCTGTTTCCCCTCCTCCAGACTGAATACCTCAGCAGGCCATCCTTGACAAGGCAGCTCTGCTGCTGCTGGCAGCAATGGGAGGGCCAATTTTCTTAAAGCCTCTGAAGAGACCTTAAAACTACCAAGTAGAACAGAACATCTTGGGACCAGATCCCCTACAGTCTCTGCCTTGAAACTCACAGGCAGACTTACACACTTTCTGATGAGATCATCTCCCACCTTGGGTGTGAGTGTGGGCATGAAGAGAGAGCCCAGTCCCAGTTCCTTCATGCAGCTAGCTGGCTTTTTTTAATTTGTTCTTGCTCCACACTCTAGCAAAGCCCAATTAAAGTTAGCTTGCCTTGCCATTGTGCTGGAGTCATTGCTTGAGTAGTCCTGCTTTAGGGTCTGACCAGCTAATCCTGGCCCCTAACTCACAAAATATTTCTCTCCTAGTGCCTCAAAGGGGAGAACTCTTCAAATCTCATTTAAAGCTTTCTCATCTCCTTCATCCCTTCTGCTCCAAAGACTGGGTCACTTGACTCTTTACATCCTGTGATGTGTTAGCTCCCAGGTCTGGCAAAAAAAAGACCTCCTATCATTTTGATGGAGGTGGAGTCAGCTAAGATTTTATCTTTTCCCTTCAGGGGCATGTTGGGTGCTAGGTCACTTTTTGGCTTTTTTGTTTTCTGTTCAGTTACTACTTTTTCCATCCTGTTCTTCTTAAATAGAGACCATTCACTAAGTAGGTTAGGCACTTTCAGTTCTTTTGTTGGTTTCTTTTTCCAGAATGGACACTCTTTAGGGTTTTTTTGATGGAGAGCCAGAGCACAGTGCAGCGAATTTAAGTTTATTCCCAGTAGCTATGCCTTTTCCAGTCATCTTTTGTAGGTCCTGGAAAATAGTGTATGACTCACCAACAGCCTGTATTAGAAAAACAAAACTGTTTTAGATAAAAAACATTCATACACAATCCCATACACACAAAGAAATTGTTTTCCTTCTTTGATCTAGTCATATACAATAACCATAACCCATTACAGAATCATAGAAGCATAGAACGGTTAGGGATGAAAGGGACCTTAAAGGTATTCAAGTTCCAACATCCCTGCCATGGGCAGGGACACCTCTCACTAGACCAAGCTGCTCAAGGCCCCATCCAACCTGGCCTTGAACACTGCCAGGGAGAGGACAGTCATCACTTCACTGGGCAACCTGTGCCAGTGCCTCACCACCTTCACAGTGAGGAATTTCTTCCTAATATCCAATCCAAATCTCTCCCCTTCCAATTTAAAACCATTCCCCCTTGTCCTATCACTCCATGCCATTCTAAAAAGTCCCTCCCCAGCTTTCCTGTAGGTCCTCTTCAGGTCCGGGAAGGCCGCTATAAGGTGTCCGCAGAGCTTTTTCCAGGCTGAACAACCCCAACTCTCTCAGCCTGTCTTCATAGGAGAGGTGGTCCAGCCCTCTAATCATCTTCACGGGCCTACCCTGGATGTGTTCCAACAGTTCCATGTCCTTCTTATTTTGGGGACTCCAGAACTGGACACAGTATTCCAGATGAGGTCTCACCACAGTAGAGTACAGGGCAAGAATCACCTCCCTTGACCTGCTGGCCACAGGCCTTTTGAGGCAGCCCACAATATGGTCGGCCTTCTGGGCTGCAAGGGCACATTGCTGGCTCATGTCAAGCTTCTTGTCCACCAGCACCCCCAAGTCCTTCTCTGCAGGGCTGATCTCTATCATATCATCTCCCAGCCTATACTAATGACAAAGATTTCCCCAACCCAGGTGCAGGACCTTGCACTTGGCCTTGTTGCACTTCATGAAGTTCACATGGGCCCACTTCTCCAGCTTGTCCAGGTCCCTCTGGATGACATCCCGTCCTTCTGGCGTGTCAACCGCACCACTCAGCTTGGTGTCATCTGCAAACTTCCCCACCCTTCATACAGGAATTCCTACAGGTTGTTTGACAGTGCTATTCAGACAATGGAAGAACCCCTTCATCTCTACAGAAGATAAAGGCCCTTGTCTTCTGCTCTTGCTAGCAGCTTGGCCTTCTAGCTCAGGCAATTACAGGTCAGTGAGAGCTCTGGGGCAAAAGATTACAGCTTCTAAACACAAAGCCAGAGCACTCTATCTGTGTTCATAGCTGTTGGTCCCTGGTGTTAACCTCCTCCATGTCTGAGAAATGTTGAAGATTTCAGAAGCAGTGTCCATATATCTGAGGAAAGCTAGTTTGCCCTGCCCAGAAACAGGAGGGGGTCAATATTCCAGCAACTTGAAGCTTGCTCTACCAAAATGAGACAGTGCCTTGGAAACTGGTGTGTTGTAGAATAAACCTCTGTTGAAGAAATTAATTAACCTTATGTGAAGTAGTGAAGGGGAAGAATGGACTCCTTTGCTGAAAGAAGTAACTTCCAGGTTAGAACATGAGACAAAGTAAAGATTTTACCTCCCTATGCCAGGAGCATTAGGGAGTATCCCAGATGTTTGAGGAGCTGCTCTGTTGAAGACTTTCACTAGTTTGACTTTAAATTGACAAGCTGAGGTTCTTTCACCACAGATTTTCCTTGTTTCTCACTTCAGGGAAGCTTCACCTGACCTATTCATTCCTCTTTAAAATATTCTCCTACTACTTTTGCAACTTCAAATACTTGTTCCCTTCTTGAGAGAATTCTTTTCAGTTCTGAACTTCTCTCTCTTTCATCGACTTATAAGCTATTATTCTGTCCTCTTGTAGAGCCAACACAGTGGGCATGGAAGGATGGATTTTAGATAAAATGTTTTATGTGTCTTTTCTGTCAAGCTTGGCTGTTGCAGATCTCAACAACAGCCCCCACAGACTGTAATCAGCCAAGAGGTAGTTTCTGCATTACACTGATTTCCAAGGCACCGTCCCAGTTTGGTAGAGCAAGCTTTAAGAGGCTGTAAAAGTGCCCCTCAGTGCAACAACACCGTCAAGACCAGGAGATTCCTTGCCGTGGCCCAGTGTGGGACCATTACAAGACTATTTTCTACTCACCCTCATGCATTCTCACAGCATGTGCACAGTCTGTGGATGCAGAGATGGTGCAGAGGAGTCAGGAGAGGACAAACCTCACTCAGGCAAACTGTACATGCTTCTCTCTCCCAACTCTGAGGAAAATATTTGGGAAAAAAAAATAAAGCTTGGATAATAAAATATAATCCTATTCTTCAAATAATGTATCTGTGAATACATCTGGCATGTTTCCTTGAGATAAATGTCATCTAAGATCTCAGATGTACATAATGTTTTTAGCTCAGCTGCTGGACAGCAAAGTGTGTCCTGCCAGTAAGGTCAGTCAGAAAGTACAAGAGTTTGCTTAATTAGCTAATTTGGGGTCAAGTCTCTGTGCCAAGTCATCTGCCATATGGGCTAGATTTATGAAAACCCTGTGGCAAACTTGGAACAATGTGATCCAATATGAACCCCAACCCCCCAGCTGTATAAATATTGCTTGCAATGGTTTGTGTGCTCTCGGCGTTGCTCGAGCTCAGCTGCACACAGAGGAGTCTCTTCTCTGTTGTTAGAATAGTGAGCATGGCCACAGAGCAGTTGCTGGTCACGCAGCAGGCCAAAGAAATTCCCCCCTTCCATTCCATGGCTGCAAAGTCACTAGATGACTTTGGCTTTATCCCAGACATAGACACAGACTGGGAGAAGAGCTTCTTGAGAGCAGCCCTGCTGAGAAGGACTTGGGGATTGTGGTGGATGAGAAACTTAACATGAGCCAGCAGTGTGCTCCTGCAGCTCGCAAGGCCAATGGGATCCTGGGCTCCATTAGCAGAGGGGTGGCCAGCAGGGACAGGGAGGTGATTGTCCCTCTCTACTCTGCCCTCGTGAGGCCCCATCTAGAGTCCTGTGTCCAGATCTGGGGCCCCCAATACAAGAAAGATGTGGAACTGTTGGAGAGGGTTCAGAGGAGAGACACGAGGATGATTAGAGGGCTGGAGCACCTGCCCTACAAAGAGAGGCTGAGGGAGCTGGGCTTGTTCAGCCTGGAGAAGAGAAGGCTGCGGGGGGACCTCATTGCAGCCTGCCAGTACCTGAAGGGAGCTTATAAGCAGGAGGGGATTCAACTTTTTAAAAGGGCAGATAATGGCAGGACAAGGGGGAATGGATTAAAACTAAAGGAAGGAAGGTTTAGATTAGATATTAGGGGGAAGTTTTTTACAGAAAGGGTGGTGAGGTGCTGGAACAGGCTGCCCAGAGAAGTAGTGGGTGCCCCGACCCTGGAAGTGTTCAAGGCCAGGTTGGATGGGGCCCTGGGCAACCTTGTGTAGCTCCAGGCCTGGAGGTTGGTGGCCCTGCCTGTGGCAGGGGGGTTGGAGTTCTATGATCCTTGGGGTCCCTTCCATCCCAGACCATTCTAGGATTCTATGACTTTGGCTTTGTTTTCATGAGGGGAAAGAATGAATATCCACTTTTCTTACGGGGTGCTAATGCACGTAGCAATGGCAACTACCTTACTCATTCTAGAGCTTCTCTGTGCTCATGAAGATGTTTACAGCAGAGAATAATTTCTGGGAGGAAGATGCTTACTGATGGAAATACGCAGGAGTGAGGTAAAGGCTAGTTGTATATTTAAGGCCAGTAGCACAGTACTTGGAAATGTGCAGCCTCAATGATGTCTCCTGTGTGTCTTTGGGTAGCTGTTTTCATTTGGCTGGCCCCCCGTTTCATGTCCACAGGGAGAAGAGTATTTCCATTATCCACTTAGCTGGAGGCTAAGATTGCACTTGTCCCTAACAAAGGCAATTCTTTTAAAAGTCTCTATATCCTGCTCTAATAATAATGAAAATTTTACACCATTGAGGCTCGTTTCAAAGGATGTCCTCAGAGCTGAATACTCAAACAGTAAAGCCCAGTGCTATTAGTTGCCTCAAACAGCTTAATTTGGTATGCATTTGTGGGGGCTTGTTACTAAAAGCACTTTTTGAGTGCTTAAGAGTCTTAGTAAGGTGCTTTAAGTGGCTGTCTATGGGCTTCTGTCAAAACTTTGTATTTTTTCATATAAAACAACAACAGAAGCAAAGAAATACAAGAACCACTTGTACATTTTTTGCCTGTGCCTAGTTTTCTTTGGAAGCAGAGCTAATCCCATCTTGCTCTGGAGTCCTCAGAAGATAAAGGCTCTCCCCATTGGCTGTCCTTGCCTCCAGTCTGCTTTTCTTTGGAGACAAGTTTTACTTTTAGAGCCCTCCAAGAGAGGATAGGAAAGTTTTCTGCAACAATACTTGCTAGGTAATGCTACATGTTGTAAATGGGTGACTTTGTACCTTAAAGCTACTGAGATCAGTCAGATTCTTCACTGGTCAGCAGTAGAACTTGCTGGAACTAACTAGAGCCACTTTGGCCAGATGTATATTTGTGCCTGTAGAAGTTTTCTGGTTACTGCAATGTGCTGCAGTAACAGGGCTACTCAGACACTCACGCTCGTTTCTGGAGGAAGCCAGTCACTCTGAAGGGTGTTGCATCCCACCTATGCTCTCTTGTTCAGGCAGACTCTTATTTAGAAATACAGCAGTTCAAGGTTCAGGGCCTGCTAGCTACATCTTCATGCTCCTCTTGTGGAGGGTTCATCAGGAGCAACACCTCTTGCCTGCTTAATGAGTCAGCACATTTTCCACTTCATGTGTTCTCCTTGTTGGTAGGTGCAAGGCACTGGGCTCATCTCTTGTAAAATAATCAAACCCAAGCCCTGAAAACAGTGTTCCAAATTTCTCATGCTTTTCTGTGGTACCTGATCACTTTGTCCCAGCCTTAAGCCCAAGAACTGTCAAATCTGTGGCTATGATGGTCCTTATCCAGCCTTCTCCTGTTCTTTTTTCTCTCAAAGTTGCACCAGAAGAGGTTTAAATTGGATATTAGGAAAAATCTGTTCAGTGAAAGCATTATCAATCACTGGAACCAGCTCCCCAGGGAAGTGGTTGAGTTACCATCCCTGGAGGTATTTAAAAGATGTGCAGACACGGTGCTTTGGGACATGATATAGTAGTGGACTTGGCAGTGTTAGGTTTATGGTTGGACTTGATCTTAAAGGCCTTTTCTAACCTAAATGATTCTGTCATTCTATGATTCTATGTCCTCTGTCTCCCTTTGGCTCTTTGAGTTGCCTTCTGCTCATCAAGGTCTTCCTTCCCATCATCCACTCCCAAAGCTCAGTAGAAGTTTCTAGGTCACAAGAGAGCTCATGTTCCCATGCTCAGCAGTCATGGAGAGCGAGTTCAGAAAGAATTCTCCACACACTGCAGCAAGTCTGTGCTGGAGCACACTCTGCATGGAACAAATCTCTTCTCAGGTTTTAGTTGCCAACTCTGTCTCTGCTAAGGATACTAAATAGATTCTTTTAAAGAATGTTTTTAACAGCCATAAAATGGGAAAATTTTAATTCTTCGCAGAAAAAAGGATACATCAAAACCAAGAAGGACAAAACATTCTTGTGCTGTCAGTTATGGAAGCAATTGGGCTGTTTGAACTGAATTTCCTGTGTTCCCTGCCCCTTCCCACCCCAGTAAAACAGGAGTAACTCTACCTGAGAGTGATACGCAGAAGGTGTATTTTCCTCTCAAACAATTCAGTAACTCTGTTGCAATTTATCAGTAATTATGATGCAATTACCAGCACAGTAGTACTGCCAGTAGAAAAGCAGCTTTGTGTACACAATGCATAGAATCATAGAATCATAGAAGGGCCTGGGTTGGAAGGGACCCCAAGGATCATAGAGCTCCAACCCCCCTGCCACAGGCAGGGCCACCAACCTCCAGGCCTGGATCTACACAAGGTTGCCCAGGGCCCCATCCAACCTGGCCCTGAACACCCCCAGGGACGGGTCATCCACTACTTCTCTGGGCAGAAATGCATGTACAGTGACAGGGGAATGTGTTATGACACCAAGGATTTGATGAACAATAATGATGGCTCAACAATGTAATTTCACTTAAAATTATAAACAGTGGGTTCCTTTAGTCCCTTAGCCTTTAGGCTGCATCCACACATCACATCACCCAGCCGTTCTTTGCATTCTTAATGGCCAGGCCCAGGCATAGTTTGAATGACAAAAGAGATTATCTCATGATTTCCTGACTCCAGCAATCGAGTTTTTAATAAAAACAGCAAGCAAATCAACACTGAGATTCAGCAGTGGGAAATGTCAAAGCAGCCCTCAGTGTTGTAGTATGCCAGTCCCATGGACAGGCATAGCAGAGCGCAGACTGTCAAGCACTAATTAGCTACAGGGTGGAGCTCCTGAGATCAGACTGTTCTGTGGCATTGATATAATTATTTGCAAATCTTTGGAACAGCATATTGATGCTGAAAGCATCTTTGGAGATCCCACAAGTTGCAAGCAATGTGCTTCATGGTGTCAGTTCTGCTGCATTCCTGACCTTTCTCCCCCTTCTCTTTGATGCTGAATGCATCCAATACTACTAATTGCTAAAATCTTTAAGGCTACCTTGTGATTTGAATTCACAAATGAATGATAGGCATCCCAAGTGGCCTTTGAAGCCAAAAAAGAGAGCAATTAAAACGTCTAGATAATGAGAGGAGGGGCTGAGGGAGTGGGTGAAGGTCTACAAAGTGCAGGCGTATGTGCACCAAAACTATCTAGCAGCAGGGTAGGGGTTTGGAGGCTGGGCATCATCCTGGTCTGCATGTAAAGACCTGCAGCTGTGGAGGGAAATGTAAAGACACCTTCTCTCCTGGGAGACTATTTCTGACAGAAATTCTGCAAACATGAAAGCTCTGTTCAGAGGCCTAGCAGGACTGCTGATGGCCTGACACGTGGAGCACCGTGGTTTTTCCCAGCATCTCAGTCCTAACCTGTAACATGCCCTCTGTGAAGAGAGGGAGAACTAAAGGAGAAGGCAGTCACTGCATATGGAGCAAAGATGAAATAGAGTGTGCTCCAGGGAACCTGAAAAAGAGAGAACTGAGAGTGTCTAAATGGAGAGACAGGCATAGCACAGGTTATGTATGGGCACTTCCAGCCGACAAGAAGTAGCCCTAAGAGGATGATGAAGTTCTCAACAATCAATTTTATTAAAGTTTCATGTGCTGTGGACAATGCTCAAAGCCATTTCTTCTTTATTTACCTTGTTGTTGTGTGCAACAACAGCTAAGCAGGTGAAACTTTAACTTCTCCAAACAAAAGCTTTTCCAAATTGAAATTTGAAGGTGGCAAATGCATGTTGATAATTCAGGGCAAGTTATACTGCAAGAGTCATACAGCTACCAGTAAGTCGAGTGTTTCAGGGTTAAACAACATACATGCATTATCCAGAATAGAAATTGCAGCTTTCAAGATACAAAGTGACTCTGTGCATAGACAAGCATGTAATCTCAGAATTCAGAATGAAATAAAATAAATAAATAAACATGTTATTTCATGAGAAAAGCACAGAGTTGAGATGGGATATTCTGGCCTGTTGCATGTAATCATAGAATCGTAAGATGGTCTGGGTTGGAAGGGACCCCAAGGATCATAGAGCTCCAACCCCCCTGCCACAGGCAGGGCCAGCAACCCCCAGGGCTGGATCTACACCAGGTTGCCCAGGGCCCCATCCAACCTGGCCTTGAACCCCTCCAGGGACGGGGCATCCACTACTTCTCTGGACAGCCTGTTCCAGCACCTCACCACTCTCTCTGTTAAAAAACTTCCCCCTAATATCTAATCTAAACCTTCCTCCTTCAGCTTTAGTCCATTCCCCCTTGTCCTGCCATTATCTGCCCTTTTAAAAAGTTGAATCCCCTCCTGCTTATAAGCTCCCTTCAGGTACTGGAAGGCTGCAATAGTGATATTATCCAAAACTTTGCCTTTATTAAAATTTACACAATACTACATAAAATGTGAGACAATACTGAACACCAAGGAAAGATACTGTATTAGTAGCGAAGATAAAGTATTATAAAGAAAATGTCAGCAATATCAAGAGATTCCTCTGATGTCCAGTGAAGATGAGGGTTTGGGGTTTTTTTTTCCTCTTGGTAAATTGTCTCAGCCATTTTCCAAACAGTCTTGGTTTGAATGCAACCATGGATGAGTACAGCAAAATGTACCTTCTTCAATTTACATTGCTAAATAAACGAATGCCCTATTGACAGTGACCTCCTATTCATCCATGAGAAGATAACAGAGACCGAAAGCAGGGAGCATGTCATCTATGTCTGCAGTTTAATCACTTGTGCTGACTGTTTTGCTTCACTTTCTTAAATAATGTCATTAAATGTTTCTGCTTTTAAATAGGGTAGATAAAAAAAAAAAAAGAAGGAAGGAAGCTAGGGTGGATGATAAATAATTCTGATGAGGTATCTTCTGTGCAAAGAGTTTACCAGTATAATGACTTCCCACAGATTTTTGAGGTGCAGAATAGAATCCGCTTTGCAAAATCTTTTGCCTGTTACACTGTGCATCAAGGTATTTCTCACCTTTATTTTTCCAGGAAAAGTTGTAACTGAAACTCAAGGACAAATGTGTCATTTGAACTGCATCAGCAATTCAGATTCATGCCCTTTACGTTCTAAAACTGCTTGTATCAAAGCATGAAACCAGTCTGAGACGTGGAGTGAAGTGGAACACTTTCTTCTTATAATCTCAGGCAGCTAATACTTTGTTATACCCTGAATATCTTTTTATCCAGCTGCAGCTCACCTCTGCTGGAAAAAGGGGAGGGGGAATGGAGGCTATTTCTGTTCAGGAACAAGCTCGCATTTTTCAAGTCTCTCATTTTGCTCTCTGAATCCACAATGGATTTTAGAGAGGAAGTCAGGTATTTCACTGAAAGAAAAGTCCCAAAGTTTCCACCTTTGTTTAGAGCTAGACCGCCCTTTGGTAGAAATGAAGGCCTGACACCCTCCCAAAAATATTCTGGGTTGTAAAAAAGGGTCTTTTTCTTCCATGTGAGGAAAGGCTCAAGGTCTTCCTCCACCAGCCAGGTTGCAAAAGCAAAAAAAAAAGGGTGGCAATCATCTTTACCCCCCTGGTGCGTGTCAGGAGGCATCTAGTATTCTTCAGCTGACATAATGGAGGAACCCCACTCAAACCAGTGAACCTTCCCCTTTGTATCTGTCACTCTTCTTGCCAGGCTCAGAGCAGAATTTTCAGAGAAGCAGAGCAGCTGCAGTGCTTGCTGGCTCCCTGTAGATTTGTGTGTCCCAGATCCTTTGAAAAGTCTATCTTAAACCATTATTTTTCATGCACTGTCTAGGTGTTAACACGGCCTGCTCTGTTATCAGAACCCACGCAGCGTCTAGGGATCCTCCTGCACGTTACGCAGAGGAGGCCTTGACTCTGTGTAAGCACTGCTCAGCAACAACAAAAACATGTCTATCTAACAGAAATATCTGCATAGTATCTACACTGGTTTCAACACAAATCCAAAACACAGCCTCATCCTAGGTACTCTTGAGAAATTCAACTCTATCTCAGCTGAAACCAGGACAGCTACACAGACCTCCTGCGAATCGCCAGCTTGGCACTGCCCTGACACCCCTATCCCAAATGACTGAGGTAAGATCTTTATTCACAAAGCCTTAACAATGTTCCCCATTCTTTCTTACAAAATACCCCTTTTCCCCTTCTGCTACTAATGCTATGTGGCAGCCAAGCCTTTAACCTGGTTACAACCACAGACCTCTTTTGAGAGATACTCTTTCTGACAGCTAGCAAAGTGATTCATTACTGTCACTTGCTGAGCAAATGTGACTTGATACGTCTCATCTTATTTGGAAGCCAGACAAAAGCTTGAAGTGAGCACCCCAGATCAGCAGTAAGGATGGATGTAGGTATGTGGTGGAACTACTGAAGGGAGGACTTTGGTAGTTGGAGCCAGGCTCTTCTCAGTGATGGCCAGTGATAGGACAAGGGGCAAAGGGAGCAAGCTGGAGCATAGGAAGTTCCATGTGAATATAAAGAGGAACTTGTTCACTGTGAGGGTGATGGAGCCCTGGGACAGGCTGCCCAGAGAGGCTGTGGAGTCTCCTTCCCTGGAGACATTCAAAACCCACCTGGACACGTTCCTGTGTGATTTAGTCTAGGTGACCCTGCTCTGGCAGGGGGGTTGGACTAGATGATCTTTTGAGGTCCCTTCCAACTTGTAGCATTCTGTGATTCTGTTCTGTGACGTTGGAATTCTTTTGGCTGGGGCTGGTTGTAAGCCCTGCACCTCCACCTGCTCACATGCAGAAAAAGGGAACAGATGGTCCTGTACAATTTTCAGAGAAACTCTGGTTTCAGAATGTACAGTTACTCATTGAAAAGTGTTGCAGAGGGAGACACTGGCAAAAAAGCATGGCTTTTTCCTATGAAAATGCTGGCTCTGTTGTAGTATTGCCCAAGAGCTGTGCTGTTTTAAAGCAGAGGCATAACAGGAACATGTGTTTTCTGGAGGAGGTTATCAATAATCTTTATTCTTGGATGATGCTGATGCTGATGCTGTGTTATCTGTTACATCTGTGCCAAGAGCTGGTGGGGGACAAATTACCTATTGTCCTGGGTTTGGCTAGGATATGGTTTATTTCCCCCAGAAGCTGGGAGGGGATCATCCAGGACAGGTGATCCAAACCAGCCAAAGGGGGTATTCCATACCAATGATGTCATGCTCAGTATAAAACAGTGGGGGAGGGGCGATGCAGTTCAGCTTTGGGACAGGTTTGAGCTGTACAGCTCTGTGAGAACCTGCATTGTGTATTGCCAGTTTTGGATATTTTAAGTCTCGTCCTTACTTCCCTCTCCCTGTGCTGTCCCAGTAAACTATCCATATCCTTTTGCCTTTGTCTCCCCATCCTCCTACCCATCCTGCTGTGGAAGGGGCGAGTGAGCAGCACGGGGTGCTCAGCTGCCTGCTGGGGCTAGACCCCAACTCTTACATGCTTCCAACTGTCTTCAGTCCCCTTATACAGTGCCCAAGACTCCCTAAATTTCAGTGTATGCTCTACTCCTATACAGGGTGCAGGTGCTGTGCCTTCTCATCGTCTGGTCTATGTCTCCCTGTATTTTTTCACTAGCTCCTGACAGAAGGCAAGTGTTCTTCCTCACAATAAGTCTCAGTGCTGTCTCCAGATAATGGGGATGAGGCCCAGGGCAAAACCAAGCCCAGCAGTTCCTCAGCACAGGTTGAGCTGAACACAGGGTGATTGCAGGCTGGCTCTTGCTGTTTGGAGGCTATTATCTGTCCAGAGGGAAATTGTTCAGAGCATTCTGTTCTCAGGCAGGTGTACTTTTCTTTCTCTGACTCAGATAATTCCTGCAGAACAGAGGCTGACAGCTGTACCAGAGTGCTCAGCTCTAAGCAGTGCACTCATGCTTTTACATAACAGAGCACGATGGGCAAATGTTGCTGGCAAATCCAGCCTAAACAAAATACACAAGCCTAAACAAAATACTTCCAGATTAGAGACAAGGAAACCCCAAGACTCCCTCAGAGGTGATGGAACTTCAACTTCTAATCAATGAAGTCTGAAATTCACATGGCAGCCTAGTAAACCATTTTTCACTGCTGGCCTCAAGTTGAGCTGTCATTTGTACTAGGCAGCCAGAAATGCAGATCAGGGAGTCCAACATTCTTCCCCAGAAAAAAAATGAAATGATCATCTTAAGCACTTTGTGTTAGTAACATGTTCTGAGGGCAAATAACCTCTAACAATGCATGAGAACTGCAATTCTGAAAACCATACACATGTCCATCTGGTTTTATAGAAGGTAGAAACACAGATTTGTTGAGTAAGAATAATTCTGCATTTACAAAATCCAGGAATTAGTCTGCTGGTGGTGGCCTGACCTTATAGAACATGTTAGTACAGTTCTGACTTGTAAAGTCAGGATTTACCCATGAACAACAGGGAGAAGAAAATTATATGAAGCAAGTAGTTGAGCAATCAAATCTAATGCAGTGTGGCCAACATGGCCTGAGGAACACTGGAAATGTCAAAATGATCATAGGAAATGCACACAAGACAAGCAAAAATCAACTGTTTGTGCTATGACCCAGCCTGAACTCAAAACCAAGAGTGGAAGCAGCAAAGACAGCACTCGGCTGAGATCCCACAGCAGCTTTATTGAGCAGATACAGGCAACTGGTGACTCAGGTAAGCAGAAGGATCAGGTCTTTCCCACAGCAATTTCCTTTTCTGAGAGGAGTTCTAGACAATCGTGATGACTTGTCTGATTGCACCAAAAGAAATATACTTTGTACTTCCAGAGGTCACTTTTCAGTGAAAATATTAGCATTTGCTTTATAGGTTCTTCCTTATGTTTTTCACAGAATCACAGAAGGGCAGGGGTTGGAAGAGACCTCTGGAGATCATCTACTCCAAACCCCCCTGCCAGAGCAGGATCACCTCAAGCAGGCTGCACAGGGCAGTGCAAAACTTGAGGGTTTTGAATGTCTTCAGAGATGGAGACCCCACAACCTCTCTGGACAGCCTGTCCCAGTGCTCTGCCACCTTCACAGTACAGAAGTTCCTTCCTCATGTTTAGGTGGAACTTCCTATATTCAAATTTGTGGCCATTGCCTCTTGTCTGGTCACTGGGCACCACTGAAAAAAGACTGACCTCATCTTCCTGACACCCACCCCTCAAGTATTTACAAGCATTGATTAAGATTCCTTCAGCACTTCTGGGTGCATCCCATCAGGACCTGTGGATATCTGGTTTATTTAACTGGTTGTGAACTACATCTTCAACTAAAGGAATGTCTTCCGCCAGGCTTTCTCTGTTATCTCCAAAGTCTGGGGCTCCTGAGGGCTGCTCTGAGCAGTAAAGACTGAAGCAAAGGTGGCATTTAGTAACTCCTCCATCACCACAACACCTGCCTCATTCCACAATGGGTCCACATTTTCCCTAGTTTTCCTTTTGCCACCAGTATATATGAAGAAACCCTTCCTGTTAACCTTGGTGTCCCTTGCCAGCTTTACCTCCTTAGGAGGCCTTGGCTTTTCTCATTTCATCCTGCATACCCTTACAGCATTCCTGTAATCTTCCCAAGTGGCTAGTCCCTTCTTCCACCTTAGATTTTTTCAGAAGCTCTCTGCTCAACCAAGCATCCCATGGGATTTCTCCAAACAGCTTCTTAAATAGGTCAAAATTAGCCTTCCTGAAGTCCAAGGTTGCAGTCCTACTTGTTGTTTCGTGCCTAGTACCCGTGGTCCTGAACTCTATCTTCTTACAATCACTACAACCAAAGCTGCCCTCAACCTTAATGCCCTCCACCAGTCCTTTTATTTCTCAGTGCTGTGTCCAGGGGTACACCTCTCCTTGTTGCCTTCTCAGTTCCCCTCAGAAGGGAATCACCTAGTACTATTACTCTCCTTGTTTTCCTAATTGAACTAGTCCTAAGTCGCTGGGGCAACTGACTCACTCTAGCAGACTTCCCCGATGGACCTTCATCTCCATTCTCATTCACCTGACCCTCAATTTCCAGAGTCCCATCCCTGTTCCATAAGGGTAACTTGGAAGTTGAGGGAGGTTGGTCAGAGGTTTGCCTGCCTCCCCAAGGAGGGATGTTTCCATTCCCTCTATTTCTTAGGGCCCCTCTCTTTACCTGGTGTCAAGAAGGTAGGGGAGCTTCTGCTTCTTGTGGAGCCTCCACCTGCTGCATCTTCCTCAGGAGAGGTAGAGTTTGGATCCACCAATCTATCTCCCTCTCACTCTCTTACAGTGCTCAGCCTTTCAACCTCCTCCTTCAGCTCTGCCACCATGCTGAGCAGGTCATTTACATGGTCACACCAAACACAGACATCATCTTCGTCACCCTCCAAGTGCCAGGTTCTGGCACATTCTGCAACTCTTTGACTGATGTTTGTAATGAGGGCAGCTTTAACCATTGAATAGAAGTCTATTTTACTGCAACAGTGACTCTACTTAGTCCTCTAGATAACACAGTAATAGTTCTCTGGAACCAGAAGAGCTGTAAGGCTTGATCCAAGCACTTCTCCATTCCAGCTTGTGAAAAGGAAGCCAAACCAAGATTTTATGCTACAATCCAAGTAACAACCTGTTTCAATTTTACTCGAGTCACGTACAGGTGATGATTCAGATCTTTGTCCCAGCAGCCTTCAGAACAGCCTAGACCAATGTGTTTCTGATGTCAAAGGAGGGAAGAAAACAAACCAAAAAAAAGATTTTACAAAAAAAAAAAAGTATTTTTTGGGCTTTAAGGTAGAACCAGCCCAAATATTCCCATAACCCTACAAGAATAATATTATTATTATTATTATAATAATTAAGGGCTAGTTTAAGGAATGTACAGTATTTACAGCCATTCAAACTACACAAGAGATACTAATAGGAGAGCCAAGTAAAGGGAAGTAAGGACAGAGCTAGGAGGAGGTTCCCATGCTCTTTCCTATTGTACATAGCTGAGGAGTGAAAGGGAGCTTATAGCAGCCAATGGGCTTGTCTCCCAGCTTAGCAGGAGTCAGTAATGCCCTCAGTTCCCATGGATGTGGGAATCAGTCAAAAGCAGGGTCTTCTCAGAGTACATGAAGAGATCTCAGGCGAGTAGAGTGCTTTGCGTAAGATCAGAACACATCCAGCCCTCAGGCCACTTTACTTCAGTTCACATATGAGCTGAGACCAGCTAATGTCTGTTCCTAAGTTTTCATCCTCAAGACCAGGAAAGCTGATATCTAGAAGGATTTTGCTCAGACTGTCATTCATGGTGTCCAGGATCAGGCCCTCCATAAGTGACCGGTTTTCGGTGAAGCCAGAGGCTGGCAGTTCGACAGATGATTGCTTAGTTGACTCCCGAATAAAAGCTGGAGAGCCCATGAGGGGAGCATGCCCCATGTCACTGGCTTCTGTATTGAGCAGTTCCCGAGGGGACTCAAAGAGGGGATTTTTAAGGGGGGTGCTGTTAAAACTCAGCAAGTCCTGGTTCTCCTGTAGGGGTGTCAATGGCAACTGAAGGGTTCTCACCGGACTGAAATCCAGCTCGTGACTTCCCTTGGCTAGGGATGAAGGCTTCCAGGGGTCAAGCCCTGCTACTGGTGGAGACTTTGCTGAGACTTTGCTGGGCGTGGAAGAAACCGGCAACTTGCTGAACATCTCCTTGACTGGTGTTTTAAAGGGCCCCTCTTCCTCCTGTGAGCAGCTGAGCTGTGACACGCTCTCAAGAGGCTGGCTTTCCTGCAGGAACAGGGGGTCTGCCCCTAAACAGAAAGAGTCAAAGCCGTTGTTTTCTGGCAAAACAAGCACTGGCTCTTCTGAGCAAGGCCGCCCTAGGCGTTGTTTCCTCCTGGATCTGCCCATTTCCCGCCTTTCCCGCCTCTTTATAACCAACGTGTCACCCTGAGGGGGCGACTTCAGCAGGGGGAACGGCTTCTTCTCCTTTGCAGATGACACGGGGAAGAAGGCATCTGGCTCTTCCTTTACCGTCAGGGTTGAGGCAAATGGGGACAGCCAGTCATCCAGCTGAGAGCCTTCCTCCTTCACACACACGCTCTCAGGGAAAGCGGCCGATTCCTCCCCAGGCTGGGAGCTGCTCTCCTTTAGGGAGTGGGTTGGGGAAAATAGGTCTTCATCACATTGACTCTCCTCCTTGACAGCAGCCACGGGTAACGAGGGTGGCTCTTCCGAAGAGAGCGACATCTGCAGAGAAGCAGGAGTGACATGCAGTCAGCAAGCAAGGATCTAATCCACACAAAATCCAAATTATAGTGTAAGGGGGAAAAAAAAAAAAAAGTCTGGCACTAAGGACAGCAGAACAGGTAAGAGGAGGATTTTCAGAAAGCAGTAACTTGATCTTTCTGTGAGGTCGATGCAGAGAAGCCAACAGATCACATGGGAAGGACTTTAGCTAAGTGACTGGAAGTTATGTCCTTCAGAGCACTTCGGCTCTGAGAAACTTCT
The DNA here is from genome assembly GCA_013400835.1 of Zapornia atra. Taxonomy (NCBI): domain Eukaryota; kingdom Metazoa; phylum Chordata; class Aves; order Gruiformes; family Rallidae; genus Zapornia; species Zapornia atra. The sequence goes on from VZTU01025863.1 coordinate 75,008, forward strand.
AGGAGCACAGGCAGAAGGACAGATTAATAGTTCTGGAAAATTGCAACCCCTGTGATTCCTCCTTACACTATTTACACATGAAATAACAAAATGAACGGGGACAGCTTTCCCAGAAACCAAGAAAAAAAAAATGAGGTTATCAAAAGAAAAAGACCACAGGGGAAGGACAAATCATAGCAAGAGAGAACATAAAACAGCAGGCACACAAAGGGAAATAAGATTATGGTTAGACAGGATGGAAGAAATTAAGGCTTTACAATGTCTAAGCATACAAGAGCAGTCAGTGAGGTGCCAAAAGAAAGACCTGATTAATAGCTGTTTTTCTTGAGCCCAGACTAACTGGGAATTCCATAGAACTGGCAAATAGAAGTTACTGCAAACCTCTGGGAAGAGGCTACGTGCAAATATACTTTCAGAAGGGGTTCCCTATGCTACATGTCTCCAGAGCTGTCAAAAATCTGAATGTTTTAGGGCCAGAACAAAGCCATTTCTCCCATTCTTCTTTCTTCTCATCCAAACAGTAGAAAAAAGTTGTCTTGATCAAGCCAGAGTGCCCCTTCCTCTAATGAATTATAGTAACATCCTTATAGCAAGTCAACTACCAGGTACTAGCCACCCTAGAGACAGAAAAGGACAGCAAGGATTGTCACTGGTGAGTCCCTTTACTAGGTGCTCTGAAACTGTAAGCTCATGTTAAGATGTACAAAGGAAACATATATAGAACAGGGTCCATAGAAGGCAAGAGCTACAGAACAGGAAAAAAGAAAAAACCCAAACAAACCATTACCCAAAACCACAGCCTCCAAACAAACCAAAACCCAAACAAACCAAAACCCCCAAAATCCCTTCAGAAAAGAAGCAGCCAACCTTTGGAGCAATGCACACTCGCTTATTGCTCCGTAAAGCCTCTGAGCTGTTGAGAGATGCTCCCTGTGCCATGGAGAGAGGAACTTTCATGGAAGGCTGCAGGACAAGGGGCTGACTCAAAGGAAACTGGATCGGAACCAGGTAGGAGTTGATGCGAGGAAGTAAAGGCTTCATCTTTCGGCCTGGAAGGGAAAAGAATGGACTCGCTAGCCTCTTGCCCTTCCTCTGGTACTTCATGAATCTCAGGCATCTAACAGGAAGTCCTTCTAAACACTCCAAAATAAACACCCAGAGATAGGCTCACCTGCATTCTCTCTAATTTTGAGGCTACAAATCCAAGCTGGAAGGCTTGATGAACAAGAAAATAGTCCTAGCCCTCAAACTGGGGCAAGCTCCGCTCTCCCTCCATTTGAGGGCCTAATCCCCTCCACATCCCCATCAGATTCTCTGGTAGCAATACTGTCTTCTGCTCCAAACCTGACAGCAGGAAGGTAAACTTGGGTAATGATTTCCAATTCTATTCCTAAGGAAATCTGGGAGAGCTCCCCAGACTTATGGGACTGATTCTCTTTGTCCTAAGCTGATTCAGACACTCACGTGCATTCTGGGGTTCAGTTTTGCCACTGCTGTTGCTTCCCACGTTCTTCTGGGGATCAGGAAGATGCCTCTTTTGCTGCTGCAGTCATTGTGAAATGAGAAAAAAGGAGAAAAGAAAGATTTAAAAGGGAAGAATCCATCTTTATTCTGCTGCCTCATTCAGAACTGCAAATCCAGAAGCCCGTGCTGCGCTAACACAGAGAAAGCAGCTGTTAGCACCGAGCACTCAGGCCAGCTCTATCTCTGTGCCTCTTGCTGTTTCGCAGCCACACCATCCCAAAGCCAGCTGCCAACAAAAAGCTGTGCAGAAAGAGAGGTGGCACGACAGGGCTGCTCCAGCTGTAGACTCTACTGCAGGAGTAACCTGGTTTCAGTGTCCTCAGTGCCTGAGGAAAGGTGAATAGAACAGCTTTATTGTATATTGGAGCTGTACACAAACCATGGATCAGGTAGATGTTCAAGTGGAATAGCAGAGGCAACAGAGGAGTCAAAAGCCTCATCAGATGGAAAAAAAAGGCCAGGGCTGTAGCCATGGTTGAAAAATGTTTGATTGGCTGCTTGCAAATCTGTGATTGGTAAGAACCACTGAATGCAAGAGAGAGCAAACAGGTTCATCCTTAGGAGAGCCACAGTGCATCTGGGTTCAATGAAAAAGGAGCACAGAGAGATGCTATTCTTTTGAGCAGAGCTCCAGAACAAATTGGGACTGCTGCTATGGAGATGAGGATTTTGCCAGAAATCTGCCTGGGCTTGTTCTCTGAAGCCTGTCAGTGCCCATTGCAGCCTAACCTCAGCAATAGACTTCTAGTGGTTCAAAGCTGTACAGTTCTACCAGCTGTAGAAAGAGCGTATCATCTGCAGGCCATTAACCTTTGGGTTGACTCCTTTCCCAAAAAGAGTGTGCATGAACTGTATGACTGGGTGCAGCAGTGACACAGTCCCCCTCCCCAAGCCTCTTGTCCTTTCCTTCAGTGATTGGCATGAGGAGAACAGAAGCCCAAGCCCCAAGCCAGAGGGTAAGTCTTACTGATTCAGAGAGCTCAGGCGATGTTGGTGACCCCAAGTCCAGTGGCTGGTGGCAGCAAGGCATTGAGAGGGGAAAAATAAGATGAAGTTATCAATCAAAGGAGAAACAAATGGGACATTTAAACTTTGTATAAGCTGAGCAAAATAATAACAAAATAATAACTGTATAATCTGCCCACCCACTGCCAAAACCAGAATAATCTAAACATGCCTACACTAGACTCACAAGCTCAGCTTCTCCCACAGAAAGTTACTCTCTAAAATACCTAGTCAAATCAGGGCAATTCCATCCTATGACTGTCTAATCAAACAGCATGGCAACTCCTGTTCGACCTCAGTGGAAAACTTCTTACTAGGAATTTGAATCAGGCTTATGGAAAGAGGTTGAACAAGCTCATTTGGCACACCACCTGAAGAACAAAAGATGCTCCAGTTCATACAGACAGCCACAGCACCTCTTCTTTCAAACACAGAGCTTGTCTATTTGTCAAAAGAAATAGCTTCTACAGATGGCTGATATCACAGAATCGTAGGGGTTGGAAGGGACCTCGAGAGATCATCGGGTCCAACCCCCCTGCCAAAGCAGCTCCCCAGCTCATATTGCACAGGGAGGCGTCCAGACGGGTCTTGAATATCTCCAGAGGAGACTCCACCACCCCCCTGGGCAGCCTGTCCCAGGGCTCTGTCACCCTCACTGGGAAAAAGTCCTTCCCCATGTTGGTGCGGAACTTCCTGTGCTCCAACTTGCAGCCATTGCCCCTTGGCCTGTCCCCACAGACCACTGAAAAGGGGCTGGCCAATTCCCCCTGCATCCCATGCCTAAAATATTTATAAACACTAATTAGGTCCCCCCTAAGTCCTCTTTTTTCCAGGCTGAACAGACCCAGCTCCCTCAGCCTGTCCTCATAGGGGAGATGTTCCAGGCCCTTAACCAACTTTGTCGCCCTTCTCTGGACTCTCTCCAGGAGGTCCCTGTCTTTTTTATACCAGGGAGCCCAGCACTGGACACAGTACTCCAGGTGGGGCCTGACCAAGGCAGAGTAGAGGGGGAGGATCACCTCCTTCGACCTGCTGGACACACCCTTCCTGACGCATCCCAGGATCCCATTGGCTCTCTTAGCCACCAGTGCACACTGCTGGCTCATAGCCAACCTGTCATCAACCAGGACTCCCAGGTCCTTCTCCAGAGCTCTTCTCCAGCAGGTCATCCCCCAGCCTGTACTGATACAGTGGGTTATTCCTCCCCAGGTGCAAGACTTTACACTTGCTCTTGTTGAATTTCATTAGATTTCTCCCAGCCCAGCTCTACAGCCTGTCCAGGTCTCGCTGGATGGCAGCGCAGTGTCCCAGCTTTGTATCATCGGCACTTGCTGAGGGTGGATGCTATTCCCTCATCAAGGTCATCAATGAAGATATTAAACAGGACTGGACCCAACACTGAGCCCTGGGGAACACCACTAGTCACAGGCCTCCATTCAGATTCTACTCCACTGATCACGACCCTCTGAGCCCGGTCCGACAGCCAGTTCTCAACCCACCTCACTGTCCACTCATCTATCCCATGCTCTCTCAGCTTCTCTATCAGGATGTTGTGGGAGACAGTGTCGAAAGCCTTGCTAAAGTCAGGGTAGATGACATCCACTGCTCTCCCTCCATCCACCCAGCCGGTGATGAGATCATAGAAGGCTATGAGATTGGTCGAGCACGATCTCCCCCTGGTGAATCCATGCTGGAGCAGCTTAACTTCCTTGTTACAGTAAGGTTGGTCTGACTAGCGAGGCATTCAGGAACTGCACAGCCTGTCCCATTTCCTTTGCATGAGGCGCTCACCTTAAACACCTGGTCCAACGTCAGGCAACGGTTTGCATCAGGGTGAATAGTCCAGAAGGAGATTTTACCATTAGCAGATGTCTCACGGACGAACATATCGTGGAGGGACAGGTTGTGCCGAATGGAGTTCTGGGGAGAAAGGAGGGGAGACTGAAAAGCAGTTGTTTGTTATCAGCACAGCAGGACCTACCTGAGACATGACTTGCCCTGACAAGAGGGATTACGTTACAAAGTGTGGACAACATGGACCTTCTTATTCACTGCATATTGGCTAACCCTGTCATCAGTCTCTTATGTACTCCTGAGACCCCTATTCTTATTCCAGTGATCAAACATCCCATCATCTTGTCTAAGTGGAATGAGAAAAGGGACAGAAGTGGAGCAGGCAACATCTGGAACGAGAAGGCATTTGTGGTGAGGTGTTTAAATTAACTTTCCTCTTGCTCAGCAGGCTGGGCAATAACTTTTCATTTTCATCCAGAAGGCTCATAATACTATCACCCTGTGGCCCACAGCAACTCAAGGGCCTGCTTGTTACCTTCCAACCTGGTTTAGCCACATGTTTAAAATATGGGAAATGATCCTCAATCCAGGTATAGATGTCCTTCAGAGTCATGCGCTTCTTCTCAGTGCTGTTGATGGCAAACTGGATCATGGCCATGTAGGAGTAAGGAGGTCGTTCTGATACCAGATCCTGAGAGGATGTGGGTGTGGAAGCAGCAGTAGGACCAGCAGCAGCATCATCATCTTCTTCAGTCTGGGAGACAGGAGGAACGATACATGAGAACTCATAAAGTTGACAAGATGGGCGATGGAACATCCCTGGATCCTCCAGGTTCTGCTATTCAAACCAGTAAAGGCCAAACTCAGGTTACTTAGGGATGGTGATGCCTAGTTCTTGCAAGTCTTCTGATCCATATGGGTTATTTCCCTATCAAAAGTTTTAGCACATGCTCTGTTGTCTTCTACTTACCTTGACTCTTTCCTGAAGAGGCACATGGTTCTCTTTCTCTGTGTCTTGCTTCACAGAACAGGGACTTAGCCCGTCAGATCTCATCTTCCCCAGCCACTGGATGTTTGTGAGACTATTGTCCAACACAGAGCTCACTGTCTTGCCACTGCCTGTTGGGATAACAAGCCCATAGCTCTGCTTACTTGGAAGTAACACTCTTCCCCCTTAATCTGAAGTGCCAAAAGGCAGGCACACTTCTAAAAGAGGCACCCCTGTCTCTGGACAGGGACAAGATGGTATTGCAATGCAAACGTTACTTGTGAAAGGAATTCGAGCTCCTGGTAAATCTGCCCATTTTCTAAAAAAAGCTGCAGCCTTAAAAGCAAACATTCAAACCAGACTATTGCTCTCAACCAAAACAGGACAATGTTGATCCAGTACTTCCAAGAATTCAAGGGATTTCAGTTAAAGGATAAGTCTAGTAAGCAGAGGGCAAGGAAGGTCGCTAAAAAGTCCAACTGAAAGACTTATTACAAGACCCAAGCCAGAAGCTCAGATGTCTCCAGGTTTTGGCACTGCAGCAATGAAAACCAGCACAGCTTAGTGATTTCTGGTAAGGCCGGTTGTAGCCATGCAGCTATTGCAGCTGCCTGTGAGTTCCTGTCAAACAGTACTATAATGTGGAATAAGATTTACTACTATGGCCCAAGAGCCACATAATTAAGTTGCAAATACAAACCCTATCTGAACAGTGTTTCCATGTAAAATCCACCCCACTTCTAACATTTATTCAGCAGCTTCATGAGACAGCCAAGAAGGAAGCAGACTTGCCGCTTAGTAAAGGATGGGACTGTTTATCAGAGCTCTTTACCCTGGTCAGTGGCAAAACATTTGAGCCCTTTAGGCTATCTTTAATTCAGCCACAACCCTTTTGCTATAGTAAACTTAGTCTTCTCTTCCTCTAGACCTGATTTCCTCAAGCCAGGCCTTCTTTTTTTCCCCCAGCACTACAATTTAGCTCTGCTGTACATCTTCATATGTCATCTCTTTCACAAAAACATACCCCACTAAGATCCTTCAGATATCAGTACGCACGCATAACCATGTAGATTATTTGAACCAAATCCATAGTTATTTTGTAATTAGCTATTTAGTTTTCACTGTTGCACACCAAGACCCAAGCACTACACTCACTGGACCACTTCATATCTCTTTGCCTATCTTTCAGGACAGGAAAAAAAAAAAACAAAAAAACCAAAAGGGTAAAGATCACATACTGTTGCTCTTCTGCTCCTGTCCAACCACAGAGTCGATTCCTGAATGCCAGAGCATCGTCCCTCCTGCAAGACCAGATGTCTGTGTAACATTCTTGTCTCTTTCTTGATCACCTGCAGCTTTGGTTGCTGCACTAGGTTTCTTCTCTGATGGGAGAGGCTGCGATGGTGTTGGACCTGCCGAACGGGGTGTGCCCCCGCTGCTGATGAGAATGAACTTGTTGGGCCCATTGTTGCCACATTCCTTTCCTTTGGCTGTCAGTGCTGCTATGATGCTCTGGATATCAGCATTTGTAGGTATGGCCACCACTTGTGTGTTTGGCATGGTAGGATGGTCAGCTATCTTTATTCCTGCTGGGAATTTCTGCAGGCCACAGTCCGTTTTATCTCTAGGTTGGCTGTTGTGTTGGTCCTCCTGGCTGTGTTCCTGCTTAGGAATCTTTTCATCCTGACCACTGTTCTCATCTCTTGCTGAAGTACTGGACACATCCTTCTGTGGGAGGGTCAGTTTCCGTCTCTTGAGAATTAAGGGCCTGCGAGGGCTGGTCCTCATTATTGATCTAGGCAGTCACTCTCCATTGAAAGCAACAAGAACAAATACTGCAAAACAAAAGATACAACATAAGAGTGCAGAGGGCAGGAACAGCTAGGAAAGGTGCAGCAAATCACCAGGGGCCTCCCACAGAGCACGCATTCTCAGCAATTGCTACAAAGCTAGAAACAAGGAAGGAGAATTAAAAATTAAAGCATTTAATGAGGTGGACGAGGCTACTGGAAAATACCACGGTGCCCCCTTTATCCACAGCTTGCATAAGCAGGACAGGAGAGATATCTGCAGCATAAGTAATTTCCATCACAAGTTGGGAGCCACCGAGTACATACCAATGAGGGGAGCGCGTACGCGTGCTTACAGAAAGGAAGAGTAAGACATAGCTGTAAAATTGCTTCACCAGCACCAGCCAGTAAGCTGGGGGGGGTGGGGGTGGGAACGGGCAGGGGGTGTCTTTGTTTAATTCACCGTGTAATCATTTCTCCTCTTTTCCCCTTCTCCGAGCCTAAAACATTTGACATCCCGCACGGGACGAGGAGTGAGATGTGCCAAGGTTTTAAATGTCAGCCCCAGCCATACAGTGCCGTGGAGGCTGCACGGGTGCTCGGTAAAGTTCATCCCAGGAAAAAAAACAAGGAAAAAGGAAAGAAAGGAAAAAACCCTACTTTTAAGTAGACCTGCATCTACATCAGGGGCTCCTGGACAATGCTGGGGGAGCAAGGGGGACTCACTCAGCCCACCGAAACACAGGATGCTCCTGCACAGGACTGCACGTCCACCCAGGAGCCCCTCTTTTTTTGGGGGGAAGGACACACACAGAGACACATGATATCCTTTTCTAGAACGATCATGCCACCCCGGCCATATGCAAGTTGGTTTTCCTGGAAGGAATGAGTCAACTCCTGAACCCTGATCACCAAGCAAATGCCTTCTTCCCGCAATTCATCTCTTCCTCTAGCAAGGGCAAAGCTCCACATCCCACTTCCCAAGTCACCTGTTCCCCTTTCTGAAGGGATGTGTATATATATGTATGCATGTACATACATGTGTATAGGCATGTGCATGCACAGAATACATGTTACTGGTTTCTGACAGCATAAACACAGCCCACACTTGTGGAAGCTGCCCTGCCATCCCCATCCCCTTCCCTTCACATATCCACACACTAAAAATTCACACAAAATGCCTCTGCAGCTGGGGAAACTTCTGCCACCACGGACTGGGATGACTCCTCCTCCCCTTTCTTGCGCTGGGAAAAGACAAAAACCCACCAACCGGTCTCGTGGCTGAATCACACATCAGACAGGTCTGGTTGCTGAAACGGTGCTCAGAGGATCGAGCTGTACGATGAAGGTATTTTAGGTTCAAGCCCAACGCCTGCTCATGCCTTCCATCATTCCTAGTGCTCTTCTAAACTGCACCGCTCATCGACATAGGAGCATGCCAGAAGAAAGCCTAGGGCCAGGCGTTACGCTCTAGGTTCAAGGTTAGATATTAACTGGTTTTATTTTCTTAATAATTGCCAGAAGATACAATAAACCCCAGGTATCTTATCTGGTCGCAGATTCCTCAGCGACTGAAACCTCAGATAACATTCGCACGCCCTGACAGCTCGCAAACTGCCCTTTACAGAGCAGAGATTTATGAATCCCTCGCGAAGGTCGGGAGGAGTTGGCACGTCCCAGCTCAGTCCCAACATACGCATCCATTGTGCGTGAATCCCATGAGCTCTGCGGGATGGGACCAAGAGAAAGGTGGCTCTAAAGGAGCTGCGATGCCCTCAGCTGAGGCAGGGGGGGAGCTTGGCATGCCTGCCTTCGGCTGCACTGCGTTCCCTGCCGGAACAGCTCGATCGGCCTCCCAGGAATGAAAGTAAACACTCTGGCAAAGCCACTCCTGGATAAGACCTATCTGCCTGGGGCCAGAGGTTCACATGTGCTTCTGTGAGCACCCAGGGACGCATGCAGGGAGAGACAGCAAGGCTGTCATTGCATTTCTCTCTGCCATTCAGACAGAACAAGTTCTATCTGCTCCAAAGAAAAGTTTTCCATTGAATGCTCCTGGTGAGACTGCATGTGTCATCGCCCTCGCTACAGACACAGCATCACCAACTTGCAGAGGGTCCCCACTGTGGTGCAGAGGCACCGGTGGGGTGGGTAGGGGGCCGGCTCCTGCATTTGCGAAGCCAAATGGGCTGTGAAGGGGCACGCTTCGGGAACATCCCCTTCCAGGAGGGGAGACCCTGGCTTCCTGTATAGCACCTTGCACAGTTCACTGCGGTGAAAAAGAAAGCTGGAGGGCTCCTGATAAAAAAAATAGCTTTATTTCAGGCAGAAAGAGGTGGCAGGCAAAACGGTTCACCAGCATCACTCAAGAGTTCAGCTGAGGTGACGAGAAATAATCCTCACTGGCTTTATAAGCCTGTGAGTTTTGCAGGAGTGCTGCTCCTCATCACAGCCCGCCTGTACACTGGAGGTATTTCTGAAGCAGTCATCACCATGGTAATTATCCCAGGGCATCACTTCCTACATCTTGGGGTACCAAGCAGCTCCAGTGCCCAACAGCCACTCTCAGCATGAGAGCTGTGTAAAGACAAAGCTCTGGGAGAAGGGTTTTCTCATTCAATTCTGATCCCGACCTGTGATCATCAATGACATGAAATGCATCCCTGGTCTGCCTTCCTGACCAGCAGCCGGGGATTCAGAGGCTGTCATGGGATACAGTTGTAGGACCAGACAGCCTGGATTCACCCGTGCTTTCATTGCGACACTGATGGAATCCACACTCTGCCAGCAGCACCTTTTGGACACCTTCCTTTGCCTTCTAGGGGCACTCAGGCTCCTAACCCCTCCAAAGGCTGCTAAACAAGCCCACAGGTAGGATTTTGACGCTTTCTTTCCCCTCTCCCTCTTCACAGGGAGACAACAGCTAACTTTCCATTCCACCTGCACTTCACCCCTCCCCAGGTCCTTCCGCCACAGCCCATGCTTCGCACACACTGCCAGCACCCAAAGCAACAGCACCCAGTCATTCATCCCACCTTGCCGACACCACTAAGATAGCACCATCGAAAGGAGGAGGAAAAGCAGGAGGAGGAAAAGAAGGAGGAAAAGCCAGAGGCTGGAGGTGAGGGACGCTTGCCGGGAGGTGGGCCCTTCGCCGCCGGTGCTTGCCGGCAAGGTCCACGCTCAGAGGGAAAGGAGGAGAGAGATGAGCGAGTACGCTGCCTGCTGCAAATATTGACATAACCATTACGGGCACGTATAAAACTCCCATTCGTGGGATGCAAGCGTGATATTCTTTGAATACTTCCGTCTCGAGGAATTCTTTATTTCACCGGGGAAGAAAAATGTTTTCATATTCTCTCCTGCCGTTCAGACCCGCAACCCGGCGAGCCCTTTTGCCCTTGAGAGCCATAACATTATTTGTTAACATTTTTATGATGCCAAATGGTCTGTGCTAGAACGGGTGCCATTCTTTAGCTGGGAAACCATATGGCATGCCGAGTAATAAATAAGGTATTGTGATAGTTAATGAACCTAATTGCTAGCAAAGGCTTTAATACAGAGAATGTGCTGCTGAGAATTTAGCACCACATTAGAGATGCAGCAGAGCTCCTCTGACTTCTGAGGCTTAATTTAAGTTCTATATTGCAAACTCCAGAAAATAATTCCAAACCCTCCTGCTGGAAAAGCAACCTGCTGGTAGACTGTGATTATACTGAATTACTAAAATCGCAATCAATTTTATACACTCGGTTAACCCTTGCTAGGGAACTCGCCTCGCCACCAATCGAGGGGAAGCCACGTCCAAGAGGTGGACGCTGCGGCAGCCATCCTCGCTGCGAACCGGTCCCTTCCCCAGCATCCCCCTCTTGCAGGAGCAGCCCCCTTACGTAACCACACCGAACCAGTGGGGAAAAATAAAAGCCATGATTATGAACGGTCACCACTATTTGGCTCCGTGAGGAACTTGGCTTTCGGAGCAGCGGAAGCAAACTTTCTGAAGTTAAAACTTGCTTCAACTGCCTCACCGTCAGTAGAGCTGAAGAAGAGCAGAAGAGCTCTCCTATCCCGATGAAATCCCTGGCATAGCCACAGATGCAAAGTTCTGCCACACAAGCCCCTTCAGCCCGGAAAACCCTGAGATGACGGATGCCCACGGCCGTGCCACAGTGTGCCCGCACCTTCTCCAAGGACCACTCCAAATCACTGCCCTGCATTGGAAAGCACCGCTCAAGCTCCATACACTGTCTCTCTTCAATCCCCTGTCTTTTTATGTGTGTATATACACAACGAAAAAAAAAGCTGCCCTCAGAATGGCAAAGCCCTTGATGGGGATGGAGCTGTCCACTGAGCCAGCAGCATGGGATACAGACAAGAAGTCCTTGGAGAAGAGTGACGCTGCTCTTCCAGCCCCTCCAGAAGAGACAGGGGTGGGATAAAAAAAAAAAGGAAAAAAAAAAAGAAAAAAAGAGGTTATTGGTTTCTTCCCTGCTCTGATTGCACTCGGCTGTCCTGCAGTCACGTCCTTCTGCTGACAGCGGGCGCCTTGGCTCTCTAAGGCAGCGACATCCCGGCTCGAAGCGCGCAGGAGGGAGCTATGGGCAGGTTCCCCAGTGTGGCTGCTCTCCTCTGTGTCCNAGGGATTGGGCTCATGCCCGGATGACGCAAGGTGTTGAGGGCTGGCGCCCGACGGTAGCGTCAAAGCAGGGAAAGCGCCGAGATAAAGAGCCGTGCGGGGCGGATTTAATACTGTACATAAATACGCTTTACAATCTGGGGAAGGCTTGGCGCTAAGAGGGAGCCATTGGAATATTTTATCGTGATGCAGATCGAGTGAAAAGACTGTGAATAAATAAAAGGGAAGATAATTATTTGATGGAGTTCTCTTAGGATATGCCACAGCGGGGAATACTTACGGAGAATACATATTACTGGAGAGACACAGCTATTCAAGCATCAAACTAACCTATAAATTGTCAGAGGAGAAAATTGGAGGAGAGGAATGGATGGCATTTTGGGCACCGCTCTCATCAGTAACGCCGGGTTGCGCTTCCCACCTTCTCCGTCGCAATTCCCCCCTGCCCAAGGAGTCATGGTCCCTGAAAAAAGGGAAGGCTGCCTCTAATAAACATCTCCCAGAAATTACAACCCAGCCACTACGGTACGGGGATGGCATCATTTATCTTCCCGCCATCTGCGCGGGCTCGCTGGGCTGGGGAGCAGACGCCTGCTCCCAGGAAGCCTTCTCTCTCCTGCACTTTTGAGGGGTGAGGACATTCATCAGTGGCACCCAACACACTGCCTCCATCGCCATCCTCGCCATGCTCCCCATCTCTAACTGCAGCCTCTGAGGCTGGCTTGCCCCTCAGAGGGGAACCCCACCCCCCAAGATGGGAAGGAGTTCCCAGCTCTGGGACCTGGCATGTTCGTTCCTGCCTCTGGGTGGGTTTTCCAGCACCTCCCTCGGGCTGGAAATTAACTCCTGAGCCCTGCGCTCCTCTACGTGCAGCAGGGGTACATCCCTCTGCTACACTTCTCACCAGCTCCCAAGCCCAGGGTGTCCAAGAAAGCCCTTCACGAACAGTGATGAAGCCGTACACACTCAGCAGCACAGCTCGGAGTGGTTGTCCCCATGTTGGGGAGCGCAGCAGCAAAGCTGGAGAGATCCCAACCACTGCTTCCCTCCAAGCCGGTTACAGGATCCCACCTCCCAGCGAATAAGGACCTAGGAAGCCAAGTGACCTCGCTCACTGATATCCTTAGTGTCCGTAACTAACCCATAACACCTCGCTCACACAGCACAAAGATCAGGACAGTTGCAAACGCTTGTTCCGTGTGAACTTGTTGGGCATCGAGCCATCTCTCCGGGCAGGATGGAAACCTCAGGTTCCTTTGTGGCCAAGGCACAGCCCCGCATCGCGAACAGGCAGACTCGTGTCATTAGCGGAGGCGCTTGTTATTTTGAGCAAGGCTCGGCACCACTTCCCAATCCCTGAGCGGGAGCAAAGCCGACGCCGGAGGCAGGACACCTTTCAGGCTGGCTCAGACAATAAAATCAAAGGCGGTGTGATGATGACAGGCCTGCCCCCCTCCCTCCCTCTCTCCCATGCCTGCCAGAAGGGAATTGCTCAGTCACCTGCACCCAGAACAGGACTTTGTCCCTGTTCCCAGCGGTAATTTATTCCCTGTGAATTAGTGGGGCCCTGGAGATGTGCGCAGCCCACCTGTTCCCATCAGCAGCCCCCCCTCCCCACACCCGTCTCTGACATTTGGAGGCTCGACGGCAGGTACCAGCATCGGCAAATGGTCCCATAAACCATCCGTAAACGCAGCGCCTGCCAGCATGGTCAGGGAAGACGGGATGCTGCTGAGAGCAGCCTCGCACCCGGCTGGTGGGGGAGAGCTTTAAATAACTCTCATTCCCCCCCTCTCCCTGGTTTCATCCCTTCAGCAGAGGTCGGGCGGACGCAAGCGGTGCTCAATTTATGCCAGAGGCACAACGCCGCTTTCATCGCCGCCACTCTGGGCTCTAAACAAATTGGCCCTAAATGCGTTTTGGTGAAACAAGAGGTGTTTTGTTAAAAGGGGACGGGAGGAGGGCGATTTTTAAAACCGCTATCACCGTAATGCGATGAAATTACCATGTAGCACGCAGGGGGCTGAAAGCTGCAATTAATGTCCCACACCTTTCCCAAGCCTTTGTGCCGTGACAGTCCCAGAAAAACAATGGCTGGGTCTGCAGCAGAGACCGATGCCATGGGAGCGTCATGCCTGTACCCCCTCGTTCCTCCCTCAGACCCACAGCGAATGCCCAGATGCTGAGTGCCTCACCCCCTTCCCAGAGCTGGCAAGGAACAAAAACCCAGCACGACCCCATTTCCACCTTGGTTTTCATCTCGCTCACTCAAAAGAGAAGGCGCTGGCACGCGTACCTCCCGCTCGCCCAGATGGCTCCATTTCGGGGTGCACCAGCCAACATCCGCCATGGACAGGGAGGGAAGGTGGGTCAAGTGTGGTACGACTTGACGAGTTTTGGGGGGTGGGAAATACCCGGATGCAGCAGAGCCCCTCTGAGCATCACCATCAAGATAAAAGCTGTAGGGTGGGTGTTGGACCGAGACCCGCAGGAGCGGGGCCGAGGAAAGACGGCGACTCGAGACGAATCGCGGGTGAAATCCCATTAACGAGGCAGCTCGGAGGCATCGCGGTTCCTCCCCAAGCACTAAGAGAGATGAAAGCCTTATTTATGAGTAAGATATATCTGCAGAGGGAGCAATAAACTGCGGAGCAAAGTATGAAGGTTTGCTGCAAGCGCCGTAAAGTTTTACACTCCCGAAAACTAGGAATAAAAGACATACCCATTCGCAACAGAGTGGATGGAAAGGGTTTCAACAGGACTGTAAAACAGCCTTATAACAGTTAATTGCTGGGTTCTCGTTGCAGCACGGAGAAATTTAAACCAGAAAAAAAGAAAAAGAAAGAGCTGTTTAAATCTTCCTTGAAGAGCAGGAGAAGAGAAAGGAGAGTGAGGGGATGGGAAGGGAATGAAAAAAAGCCCCAAGAGAACAGCAAGAGGAACGTGAACCTTTTGTTCAGGATCCTCTGCACCACGCGGAGGAAGAGACGGCTTTTGTTCAGGAGCCTCTCGGGGAGCCATAGCCGTGCAGGGGGACGCGGGGCAATGCACCGGCAGCATGGCCCTCGGCTAACGACGCAGCACTACACAGAGATGAAGCGGACGCACACACAGCAAAGGAAGAGGTGGCCAAGCACCTGCGCCCGCTTAGGTTGCGAGCGGCGGTACCCTGCTTTGTTTCTGGGGCTCATCTTTTCTCTCCCACCATCATGCCACACACATGCCCGCGCAAAGCCATGGAGGTTGCAAACAGCTGTCGCCTTTCGAGTGTCTCTGCTTTTGTCAGTGAAAGAACAAACTTCCCCATTCCCCCCAAAACCACACCAGGCCACAAATGGGTGCTTTGCAGACACCCTTGTTACACGTATCCCCATGAACCAGGGGAGAGTGGGGCTCAGTCTCATGAAAACCATGGTAAAGAGAGAAAAAGTCAGTTTCACGCCCACCTCAAAGTGCAACTTCCCTCCTGCAAGCTCCCCGGCTATGCTCAGTGCAACGCGATGCTGCCCGGGGGTCTCACTTACCTCTCTCCTGGGAGAAGGATGCAGCAGGAGGGCAGGAAGGGGCTGGAGTAGGATGGGGGTGCTCCGGTGCTGCCGGTTGCAGAGCCTGGGGCTGTGAAAGCTTCACCCCGAGTCATGCCCACAGAAAATGCCACATGTGAGGCACAAGCAAGGTGCTTTTGGAGCAGCTCAGACACAAGCTGTGGCACAGCAGATGCCACACAGAGCCCAAACTGCAAACACCTCAAGCCTCTACAGGTACCACAACCCCTCTCTTCCTCTCCCCCCTACCCTTTATAACTTCCCCCAGCTGCCCACCTGGTTGATGGGACGAGGCCAAGGTGCTCCTGCTTAGGTGATGGGACACAGCCCCATCCCATTAAGACAGGCTCCTCCCCTCCTTCTTCCCTTTCTTTTTGGTCTTTTTCTCCTTCTGGGTGTTATTTTGCCTCCCTGTCACGACAGATTTTTGTGCCTTTTCCAGGAAAGTCAGCAGAGCGGCACGTCTTACGGCGTAAATACCAAAATGCTGTTTATATCAATCAGAGAAGCACTTAGGTAGAGATGACAATGGAGCCCGCAGAGCCCTAATCACACACTTTGATTGAACTAAAAGTACAGGGGGGGGGAAATGGAAATCAGACGTCGAGATTTCAATAGAGACAGAAAGCCGGAGTGGCAGAGCTGTTCAGGGGGCTGCTCCTGCCTTGGGAGGCTGCTCCCGGCTCTGTAGCCCATTTCCAAGAGCAGCTCGCCAGCCCCAAGGTGCTCTGCAGTTCATGCTTGTAAGGAGCTTGAGCTGTGTTGGGTGCTGGACACTGGTGCTTTCATCCCCAAATCGTGTCATTCCCTAAGCTGTGAATGTGTGGGGAGGAAAATTTGCCTCCTGCTCCTGAGATTTCGAAAGGTGGGGATAAGACCCCCGGTATCAACTTGTCTTAAGGCCAAGGGGGCTCTCACGAGGGGGGCTGGTGACCTTAGAGTGGGCTTTAGCCTGGGCTAAAGGGGGAAGGAGACCTCTTTAACACGCCCATCTCTGAAGCTGACCTCCCTCTCACACTTCGCCTTGCCAGTGGCCAGTTTGGGATTGGCAGGGCCGGCCGAACACGTGTTACAGCAAGCGGGGTCTGTCAGGCAGAGTGGTCTCTGCATCCACTTATTCGTGTGGGTTCCAGACATCAGTCCTAACGATGGATCTCTGGAGAAAGCAGAGGCCAGTTCCCCAGCTTCGCAATAACGAGCCTAAAACTATCTGATCGTTTCGGCTCCCTGCTGGGCCGGCGGGAAGAGGACAAGATGCTGCGGGGACCCGCTGCCACGAGAAGCGCGGGGCTCTGCTGCCTCTTCGTGGCCGGGATGGCGATGGAGGCTGACATCACCGCATCCCTGCTGCATTGCCCTGCTTCTCCCCATCCGTTCCCCCGGGACAGCGGGCAGGCACAGCGCAGGCGGTGGCCAGCTCCAGAGGGAAAAGCTGGGTGCTGAGGCTGAGAAGATCCTGGGGATTTTGGGGCGAGGATGTGAAGTCACAATTTTTCCTGAGGAAAACTCGTGGAGAAAAAAAAAAAAAAGGTGGGGGTGAAATGAATGAAAGGGGACAGAGATTTTGGCAGGCACTTCTCAGGGGTGGCCAGAGATCCCTCCTTCCTACCCCAGAGGCTCTGACAGTCCTCTGCCAGGGCACCCTGTGGCCCTAAAACCTTCTTGCCACATTGTGTTACCAAACAAGCAGACTTCCACCTGCTCACTAAGAAGCAAAGGTGTTGGGTGTGCTAATACCGAAGACCTGGCACTGTCGGATGGTGGGAATGCCAAATAATGACACAACAAGCCTTCACCTGTTTATTTGCTCACTGGGGAGAAGCAGGGTGAGAAAGAGTGACCTATCTGAGCTACAAAGGCAGTGAGATTGTCCAAGCCCAGACCTGATTCTGGACAACTCCTGCACACCCTATCTGAAAAGTTTGGGGGGAGGAAGGAGGATGCTGTTGGGGGGAGCGGCATGCCCAGCCAAGCCCAACCCTTACTGAAGCAGGAGAACCTTCCAGTACCTGAAGGGAGCATATAAACAGGAGGGGAATCAACTTTTTAAAAGGGTAGACAATGGCAGGACAAAGGGGAACGGATTCAAACTAAAGGAAGGAAGGTTTAGATTAGATATTAGGGGGAAGTTTTTTACAGAGAGAGCAGTGAGGGGCTGGAACAGGCTGCCCAGAGAGGGGGTGGGTGCCCCATCCCTGGGGGGGTTCAAGGTCAGGTTGGATGGGGCCCTGGACAACCTTGTGTAGCTCCAGGCCTGGAGGTTGGTGGCCCTGCCTATGGCAGGAGGGTTGGAGCTCTATGGTCCTTGGGGTCCCTTCCAACCCATGCCATTCTATGATTCTAACTGCCAGCCCTTTCGGCAAACAGTTTGATGAAACGCTGCTGGCCCAGCACTATGAACCTCAGGAGGGAAAGGGCAGGCAGATGGAAATGACACTCTCTCTCTCCAAAGCACCCTCCTGCAGCACGTGGCACAGCCAGGCTCAGTCCTCCTCCCAGAATTCTGGACAGCCAGACCTGTGACAGACGGGAGATTGGCTGTAAAGACACACACCCCCCCCCAACCTAAACCAGGCATGAACTCAGCAGCTGACGCGTCCTCTGGAAATAACACGCCCGGGCCTTGTAGCGCCGGCGTCTTTAATCGCTGTTTAACTGTTCCAACGTTGGCGGCGCCGGGGATTGTTACGGTCCGTTTAAAAAGCACGATGATTCCCCTTCCTGGAGAAGTTTGCAGCAACAATTACCCTTCTGTCGCAACCTGCCAGGAGGCACTCAAAAGCCCTCCCCAGATAAGCAACAGGAATCACAGCGGCACCTAAAGCCGCAGGAGGAGAAACAAAACACCTGAGAGCTTCTTCTAAGGCAAAGCTGCCCCAGCCCCGCCAGCATTTCTGGTGTGTCCAGCAGAACGTGGCCATGTACAGCCCACCCGGTGCGGTGTCGGCAACACCACGCACACTCTCTCAGCCAAGCCCAAGGGGACCCAGAAAAGCAAAACGGGGTGGGGGGGAAAAGGAAGGAAGAAAAAAAAAAACAAAACAAAAAGCCGAGGAAAGTAAACGAGGCTCTGGGGAAATTAAGGCAAAGTGGAAGTCCTGGCAGAGCGAGGTAATAATTTCCTTTCTGAATGAGTGACTGTTTAGAATGTAACCAGGCAAACACGATTAAACCAAATGAATATAAATTCTAGGTGCGGCAGTAAGTAATGAAGTGAAGAAAATGAACAGCGCCTAATTAACAAGAAAATAGGATCTGCCATAACGCATCGGGATCTAATGAAAAATGAAGGCTCAACTTCCCCTTCTGAAACTTTTTCCAGATGGAAAACGCCCTGTTTTCACATCCGGCGCCTTCTGAAAACACCGAGGGGATTGCGGGTGCTGGGAGGAACTTGCGCTTGGTGAATGCCCAGGGCCAGGTGGGACAGCACATGCAGAACACTCAGTGAAGGAAATCAGCTGAGGTGACGTGTGTGGCCCAAACCTAGGGGAGCCCCTTGTGCGACCCTTGTTTTAAGCTTGGGACCTGGCTCTGAGGGCACAGCCAGGCTCCTCACCCACTTCCTCTGGGGGAGAAAACGGCGAGGAACCCCGGAAGCGGGGACGGCCGCAGGTCCTCCGGGAACCTCGGGGCTGCAGGGGGTGCGGTTCCCCACCGGCGAGCGACCCACAGAGGCTCCCTCCCCTCGGGGCGGCTGGATGAGAACCACTCGGTTTGGCTGCTCCCAACGGGTGGGAAGCCCGTCACCCACCGGACCCCGCGGGGGTCGGGGTGGGGGCCATCTTTGGGCGGCGGAAAGTTGGTGCCAAGGCCGGGGCGCTTACAGCCCGATCTGTTGCGGAGCCAGGCTTTATTACGAGTCAGCGTTCCGCCGCCAGCCCCCGCGGGCGGCGGGACAGCGGCACCGCGGCGCCCCGCAAGGCCCTGCCAGGTCCAGCGACCCCGGCGCCCTCCGAACCGACAGTTTTCTGCCTCTTCATTCACACGCGGGGGGTGTGGGTGTCTCTGTGGGGGTCCTTCGCAGAGCGCGGCTCCTGCGGGTGAGCGCCGGCCCCGAGCCCGCGGTACCGCCCGGGCCGGCCCGAGCCTCCTCCTCTCCGGGCCCGCCGGAAGTGTGAGTGGATGGTGGCGGCGTCATACACCGACGCGATGACTTTACACAGCCTGCGCCTGCGCAGAGGTGCGCGTCGGCGCCGGTGAGCGCAAGCTGCCTGGCCGCGGGCATGGGGGCGGCGGCGGCCGAGGCGGATCGGACCCTGTTCGTGGGGAACCTGGACCCCAAAGTCACCGAGGAGCTCATCTTCGAGCTGTTCCACCAGGTACCGCCGCCGGCCGCTGCCCCGCCCGTGCGCCGGGGTTTGATAG
>VZTU01025863.1:97258-123399 GCA_013400835.1 Zapornia atra
CGCTCCTCCGCCGGGCAGATGACGGGCCTGGACGTGGAGAAGGACCAGATCCTGGAGATGGCCTGCCTCATCACCGACTGCGACCTCAACGTTCTGGCCGAGGTGAGCGAGGCTGGCCGGGCCCCGGCCAAGGGCTAGGGCGGGGAGGGTGAGGCAGGGGGAGCCCCGCCGAGCCGGGGCCTACCAAGTCGGGGCCTGCCGAGCCACGGCCCACTGTCCTAGGGGCTGCGTCCCGGGGCCCGCTCATTGCTATCCTGCCTTTTCCTTTCTCCTCCCGGCAGGGCCCCAACCTGATCATCAACCAGCCCGACGAGCTGCTGGACGGCATGTCCGAGTGGTGCAAGGAGCACCATGGGAAGGTAACACTTCCCCCCCTACTCACGTATCCACACCCCTTCCCCGGTGCCCCGCAGGGGTACAGGGCGTGCTGAAGAGCTAGGAGCCAGCGGAGCAGGCATGGGTGGAGGAGACACGCAAGGAGCAGCTGCACTCTGTGCCTGGGAGCCAAGGGCTTGCCAAGTGCTGCTGGTGCGGTTGCGTGGCAGCCTTCCCCCAGCTTTGGTTGCCATTGCTCACGCCGCGAGATTGCACTGAAGCAGCACCCAGTTATTACTGAGCCTGAGTAACGCTAGGGGACATTTGCTACCTTCAGAGCCAGGGACAGCAACGGAGCTCCGCGGGGAGTTCTGGCCAGCCCTGTGGCTGAGCAGTTGGAGAGGTTAAACAGAGCGGCACAGAGAGGTAGTTTCACAGCACTTCTTCCTCTGTAAAGCTGAACTGCTGGTGCGAGAGATTTGTTATGGTCCTTTCAGCTGCTGGAGAATGCTCCTTCCTTGCCGGGAGCGGGAAAGCAAATGGGTTTTCTCAGCCCTGGCTGGGAATCGAAATTCTGGTTAGTTTTCAATTAAGGGCTGAGATTGTAAGACACCCACCCATAAGCCCTCCCCTCCGGCATCTCGTTCTCCCCAGGAAGGATTAGGAAGAGTTTGGAGGAAGAAAGGGGCACTTTCCCCCTTCTGTGGCTGGGGGCCCGAGCTTACCTTCAGTTCACAAGTGAATTGAAGATGGCAGCATACATTATCACTGCTCTTGAGGAGCTACTTCTTTTTAATTGACTAAGAAAAGAGAAGCAATTAGAAAATAGATGAAAACACAGCCACATAATGAATTTTTTAACCACCACTCGGATCCCTCGAGTAGATTTTTTGTTGCATAGTCATGGTAATATATACCATAGCCAGAGGGAAATAAATCCTTGGAGAAGGCTTGAAGCAGATTTGACATTTAGCTATTGGTAAAAAACCAAACAACCCCAAAAAAGGAAAGATCAAACGAGGTAGGGCCTTTTCTGACTTGTGGGAGCCTTGGTATAAACATGGAGGCCGAGATCCCAATTGTTCTGTTCCTCTGTACCTGCTGTCTGGGCCGGGGAGGTGGATGTCTCTCATTTCGCAGGGGGAAGTGCAGTCATCTCCTGGATCGCGTGCTCGCAGAGGCATCCCAAGGAGGCTTGGTGCTTTGGGCAGGCGGGGGGCAGAGGTGGCGCTGGAAGGGTCGCCCTTTCCCTCTTGAGCATCTCTAGAAGCTTCTTTCTAGGCAGCGTATTTCTGGCTTGTGATGGATGGCTCTTTCTTTTTGCAGTCTGGCCTTACGAAGGCGGTGAAGGAGAGTAAAATTTCCTTGCAGCAAGCAGAGTATGAGTTCCTCTCCTTCGTACGACAGCAGACACCCCCTGGCCTCTGTCCCCTGGCAGGTAAAGGAATAACAGCAGTGTCATCCCTCCCGCAGCTCCCAGCAGGATACCGAAAGGCATGTGGGGTGGGGACTCTTTGGTTCTCTGCGTGGGTGTCCTGCAGGCAGATCAGAACCTGTTGAGTCAGAATGCGGCTCAGTAATGGGGAGGGGGGGTGGAAACTCCAATTCCGGGTGGCAAACCCAACGGCATCTTTCCCTTGTCAAACAGAATGCCAGATACCTGCTGCCCCCATGTCCCACTGCCCTGAACTGTGGCATCCAACACATTTTCACACAGTCCTGGGACTGGTGCCACACCAAATGAATCCCGATGCCTGTCTTTGCGTGGTAGAAAAGCCGATGCTTTGATGCATACCTGCCTAACAGGGATTGTAGGAGCAGTAACTGAAGAATTAATAGTGGGCTTACCCTTTTAAACCATGCGTGATCCCAAAGGGAAAACCTGATAGACCCTCACAGTTGTGTTTCTGAGGGAATGGGATTGAGGAGCTGCACACGAACATCACTTGCTTACCCTGTGATCTTTTTTCCCCAGCTCGCTCAGCCTGCCGCTTGTCACGATGTTGTTCACCGTGGCTTTGTAGCATCTTTTGAAGAAACATCTTGTTTTGTGTCTTCGTAGGCAACTCCGTTCATGCAGATAAGAAGTTTCTTGACAAATACATGCCTCAGTTCATGAGGCACCTTCACTACAGGATCATCGATGTGAGCACTGTCAAAGAGCTGTGCCGGTGAGCCTAGCCCAAGTGAAGTGGTGTAGGGAGAGTGGTCTGGGGAAGCCCATTAAGCAGTGCGGGAAGCCTTTGTAAAGTCTTTTTCTGGGAGAGGGTGGCCAGTTCCATCCAGGGGACGGACGGAGGGGCAGCTCAGCTCAGCTCTTCTCTGCCATCAGCAGTGCCTTGGCTCACATGCAAACTCAGCTTTGAATCACAGTTTCCTCTTTAAGTGGCGCTTCTTTTCCCTGCTTGCAGGCGCTGGTATCCAGAGGAATATGAGTTTGCACCAAAGAAGGCAGCTTCTCACAGGTGAGGTTTCTGCTCTTCTCCTGCCATAGGGTTTCAGAAGAAAAAAAGCTTCTTGGCAACATTAAGACATGCTTGTAGAAAGCCACATTTTCTGGCTTTTCCAAGCAGAGGAGACTGGTTTCTGTGGGATCCATAGGCTTGGATAAGTCTGCATATACACTGCATATCAGAGGTGGATTTCTTCCCACCTGGAGTTTTCCCGATGCATTAGAACCCCAGCGTAGCTGGGGAATGTGTGCAGGTGTTTCAGAACCCTCCTTGGTTCTCTTTCAGAGCGCTCGATGACATCAGGGAAAGCATCAAAGAGCTGCAGTTCTACAGAGAGAGCATCTTCAAGCGGAAAACGGATGAAAAGAAGAGGAAACTAATAGAGAATGGAGAAAGCGATAAAACAGCCAGCTGATTACCCACCTTGCCGTGCTGCCCCCTGGCACGTACCTAGATGCATCTCCCCCGGTTCTTTTCGGTTTGCCGGTCTCAAAGTCACACCCTTCCGTTCCCTCGTTTCCATAACAGCTGTTAAGATGCAGAGGGAAGCCTGAGTTACTGCTGCTTTTCTGTTTGAGCGAGGAAGTGACTCGCTCAAGCCTCAGCAGCTTCTTTCTTTGTACCCTGCCCTGGTAAAACACGCTGTTTGATACTCCTCTTCCTCTGGTTTTAGGTGCAGTCTTTCGCGGCGCAATAAAAACAGCTGTCGAAAGGCGGTGTGTTTTCATCCAGCCTGTCTTTCCTGCTTTGCCATAGGCTGCCCGTGGGTCTTTCGGGTAAGGATGGACCCCAGGCCAGCCCCTAAAAACAATCACTCAGCCTCTGGCTGTTAACGGTTCCAGTTTATCTCAGTGTGGGGATAGGAAAGGGGAAAAGCTGCATCCGTGACCCAAGCTGAGCTGTGGGTTGGCTTTTTGGAGGAGGCACGACCACTTTTTAGATGTATGGCCTGGCAAAAGCGGAAGGAGAAGAGGCACAGTGTCTGCCCTCCTCCTTCCATCGCCTAAATGCGGCAGCTAAAGGCAGAGGCGACTCCTGAATACAAGGGGAGGAATCAGGGAACCCTGGGGGAGGCTGCCTTGCCTTTTATTTACGAGAAAATGGGTCTTGGCAGGGCCTGGTGCTGCTAGAGGGAGATACCTGGGTGCATAAATGTGCAAGGTTTGCCTGGCCACGTTGAAAACTACGCCACCCGTTCTACATTGACTTGTCAGTCAGCAAAAAACCCCCAAGATCCTGCACCTCATAAGCAGAGTAAGCTTTAGCTCAGGGCAGGGTGGTCAGGGAGCATCACGTTGCCCATGGTGAAGTGTTGGTTGGAGGAGAGCTTGGCTTCCTGGCTGCAGCGTGCCCTTGCAGCAGCACTCTGCTATCAAAACCACTGCCATAGTCCCCTCTGATCCGCTGCTGGGCACCAGGATGGGGCACTTCCTCCTCCCTGTCTTCCAGTGGCAGCGGGACTTACACTATGGCATTATTCAATGCTATGGAGTCCTGGAACAGCCTGAAATTAAAGCTTACCTTCCAGCAACCGGTCCAACCTCCACTTGGGGACAGCAGACGGTAGTGAATTTATTGTCTCCTTTGTCGGAGGGCTCCGGTGTTTAATTATTCCCACTGTAATCAAGGCGTGCGGTGTTTCATACCCGTGTTTCTACAGCTCAGCTTCCTGGTCTCTGCCAGGTGTTACATCCCCTTCTCCTCTGCTGCCAGGAGATCTCTGTGACAGTCCTGTCCCAAAGGCAGACCTGTGGAAGCTGTACTCACCTTCACTCACCAACACCAAGGACGTCCTTATGACTTTTAAGCCCATTTTCTGTACCACTGAGGGACTCAAAGAGCTTTCCCAGGTGCCAGTTCTCTGCCCTAAGTATGGGTGCTCCGCTGTCACTTGCTGAGAGCTGCCCAGACCCACACCACAGCCACCTACCTGTCCGCTTCCCCTTTGATTCTGGGTTGATTAGTTCCGCCCCCCCTCCTGCTTTGTCGACTTCTTTCTGACCTAATTCTCTTTTTCATAATTTACTCCATTTTAAGGGGCTTTTCTCTCTCCCCAAAACATTTTGGTTTTTAAGGAAAACACCCCATCTGTGTTTATACATTTTTAAGTGTTGTTTCTTCTTGCTTCTGAAGTAACTACACTGCATGAAGGATTGTTAGCTCACCCTGCTCCTGGATTGTGCTACAGCTTCCCTGGTTTTTTACTCGCTGTCGCTGCTCGAGGTCCCAATTTCACACATGTCGTGTGTCTTGGCAAAGCACAGACAAACCCCACTGAAACAGGCTCCAGGAGGTGGTGTCACAGAATCACAAGTTTGGAAAAGACCTTTGAAGATCATCAAGTCCAACCATTCCCATCCTAAGCTAAACCATATCTCTAAGTACCTCATCTACCCTTTTTTAAACACATCCAGGGAAGGTGACTCAGCCCCCTTCCTGGGCAGCCTGTGCCAGGCCCCGACAACTCTTCCAGTAACAAATTTTGCCCTAATATCTGACCCTGCCCTGGTGCAGCTTTGTGCCATTTCCCCTTGTCCCATCTCCTGTTATTCAGGTGAAGAGATCATCACCCACCTCTCTGCACCCTCCTGGCAGGGCAGTGGAGGTGGGGAGAAGGTCTCCCCTCAGCCTCCTCGTCTCCAGGCTGAACACCCCCAGCTCCCTCAGCTGCTCCTCAGAGGATTTGCCCTCCAGCCCCTTCCACAGCCTGGTTGCCCTTCTCTGGACTTGCTCAAGGACCTCAATGTCCTTCTGATGGTGAGGAGCCCAGAAATGGACCCAGCACTCCAGGTGCAGCCTCACCAATGCTGAGTACAGGGGAAACTGTACTGTGTTGTAGCATCCCTCTCAGAGGAAAGCCTCCTGAGCCTGCCGTGCATTGCCTGTCCATCCCAGCACCTACATTACACAAAATTGAAGGTGTGAGATGGGTCGAGGTGAGAACGGGCATCTCTGGGCTATGGGTTCCAGGTCCTGCCCAAGGATTCCATCAGCATGCCAGCCGGGCTACAGCCTCGGGGTACGGCAGCAGCATGAACAACAGTGCATTTTGGGCTGTGGTAGTTACAGACAAAAACAAACAACAGAAGATATGACTCGAAGGCAAGCACAGAGCTCACCTGGGTCTTTCAATTTATTTTAATAAATTATCTCGGCCCCAGTAATTATTTATTTGAAATAGGAATTTGCTGAGAGGCCTTGAGTCCTTTTAATGCTCCTTTAACAATGCAGCCCTGTGTCACTGATACAATTCTGAAGCAAGCTCTAAAGCTGCACCACTTATTGCCTCTGGGTTTTGATCTGGTTCTCACCCTGAACGTGGAAACGCTACAGTCAGAAACAGCAGTGGAAGCCAGAGTCCAAACAAAGCAAATTCCCACTGCCCCGATATCCCCAAAAGCAGCAGCAGCGAGGGACCCCAGGGCCCTTCCCACAGCGACTGGGGCACAGGCAGCCCCCCCGAATGGTGCAGGAATCCCTGCTTGGATGGGAAGGGAAACTATTTCCGTTGGGACAGCAAGTCGCAGAGCAACTTCCCTCACTCAACATGCCTCTGGGCTCCCAGCCCAGCTCCTCAAACTCTTCGCTTTGCTTCTGTGCTCAGAAAACCCCCTTCCACACGTGTTTGTACAACTCCTTTCATATTTTTTTTTATGATCTGGTGGCAGGTGGGATTTACTAAGTAAATGAAATTGCGACATGGCGATCGTGCCCTGGGCTGAGACCCAGGGAACACCTGTTTAACCTCTGTGCCTCTCCCTCTGTGCTGCACTCTTTGGGTGCAAACCTTGGAAATCAGGGAAAACCCTTACCTCATGCTGGCCCAAAGGAGAGGGAGAGAGCATGAGAAGAGCTTTGCCTCTCTCACTTTTGCTCCAGTTCGGAGCGGCACACTGGAATTGGACAGGCTCAAGGCTGGCTGCAGACAGCCAGGAATAGAAAACCTTCAGACAAGTCTTTTTCCTTCCCCTCACCCTACTCCTGCTGCTGTTGATGATACCCTTGTACTGGCATAACTCACTGGCGCTGGCAGATGAGCTTTTAGGACAGTGAAATCTCCATTGACACTTTAAGTGCTCTAAGTGACAAAACAAGGACGTGTGAAATTCTCCCAACCGTATGTGATAAAACACAACTTGTCAGGAACTCCTGTGCCCCTCCAGCTGCTCCGGTCCAACCTTCCTGGAGCCTGGCCCAACCTTCCTGGGGCCCAGCCCAGCGGCAGCGAAAGCAGAGGAGAAAGGAGAGGGAAAAGGGCAAACCAGGGGGTCATGGTGAGGGAGACCACAGCCCCAGGAGCAGCCGAAGCTTCCCACGCAGGGCGATGGGGATGAGGTTAAGGTACGCTTGTGGTGGGCACAGCTGCCTCTCCCTGCCACCTCCCAAGTGAGGGCTGAGAATGTGAGCTGGAAGTAGCCGGGTGCTGGAGCAGTGTTTTATCTGCCGCGTCAAAGGAGCTGAGCAGCGGGCTTGGAGCTCCGTGCTGCTCTCTGCCGAATGCCACAGGGAGGGAGAGGGGACAGTCAGTGAGAGACCCGATCTCAGCGCCAGCAGGGAAGAGGGATAAACAGCTGTGACCAGCCGGATGCCATAATGGGTCTGACTGAGCCGAGGGGGGAAAGTATTTTGGAAAACGGAGCGATTAGCCCATAAGTGAACAGGCCCCAGGACACCCCACAGCCCTCTGTGCCAAGGGCAGGTTACTCCTGAGAGCCAGGAGACCTGACTGACCCTCATTCTGCCCTGAGACAAGATCGAGCAAAGCCCCTTTCGTGGGCGCTTTGAGGAAAGCCACGTGCCACGGCAATAGCCCTGCCAGGGATGAGGGATGCTCTGGACCCGGTGACCCGGCACCACGAACAGCTGCGAGGGTTACACCGGCCGCTGCCTCGCGGGATAGCAATTAAGCCACGCTAACGAAGGACTCAGCCCCGGGGACCCCCGTCCCGCCGCGGCTGCAGTTGCGGCCGCCCCGCCGGCGGGGGAGCTCCAAGACCGGCGGAGAAGCCCAGCCCCGCCGCCCCGATACCGTTCCCCGGCCAGCCCCGGTTTTCTGTCCCGTCGGTGAGAAAGACGGTTCCTCTTCCTCCTAAAACTCTGTTGCGGAGCGATGGAGAACGGTGCTGCCGGCTGGACAGACCGAGTGGCTGGCAAAGGAGAGACGACGGCAACCCAGACGGGAGCAAGAAGCTCCGCGGCCCCGCCTCCGCTCCCAGCCCGTGTCCTGGTTTCCTCTCGCTATTCCAACACAAACACACGGGCGGTGAAGTTGCCCGGCGGATGCTGCTCACCCGGCCACCGCTCTTCTCCTGCACCCTGCCAGCGCTTGAACCACAACGCGACACGACAACACCGAAACTCAACAAAGCTAAGCCAAACCAGAGGACCTAAGCCAAACCCAGCGTGTGTTCCCGACCCAGGCAGACAAGACTGGGGGGAGGATCGCGCCATCCCAACTTTGCAGAGGGGAATGAAGCACGGAGGGATGCAGTGACCTGCTTAAAGTCGCACAGGGAATTTGCCAGAGTCAAGCCCCAAGCTGAGATCCCCAGAATCCTCAACGACTTCTTCCATGGCCAGATACTCCTTCCTTTTCCCTCTAGCTGGCCGAGTTAAAAATAAACCTGTGCTGCGTTTCCCTGTTTCCCTTTGGCAGCAGTGTGACTTCCAGTCTGTGATGCCTGGTGGCATCACCGGGCTGCCACTGGCTTCGCCGCAGCGAGGTGCATCTGTGGGAGCCCCTGTGTTTTCCCCATGGGGGCTTTGCTGCTTGAAAGGCTCAAGCACAACCCCAAAGCAACCCCTGAGGCTGTTGTCCCCCACTGTAGATGCCCCGATGGCATCGCTGCTGTTGCTGCAGTTGGTCTTGTGGTGTCTCTCGAACACTGAGAGCTGCAGACCGATGAGCTGAGGGAGAGGGAAGAAAGGCAGCTCTTTTTAGGGAGCATGGCGGCCATGAAGCCAGGAGAAATGCTGCTCGGAGCCCACAGGTTTTCCTTTGGGGGTGTTTTTAAGGCAGCACAGCTCCCATGGTCCAAGGGAGGTCCTGAAGGTACGCATTACGTTTGTGGGCATGATCCAGAAATGGATTGGAATGTATGGTGTTTGACAGAGGCGCCTGGTGCCTCATCTCCTTGCTGCTCTCCCTACAGGGAGCTGACCTGGGAATGCAAGGACATAACGTTTTGCAGATAAAAGGGGATTCCCCCTCTATTTGTCAATCTGCAGAATGCCTCAGAGCAGAGGTGGGAAAATCTTCACCACAGTATACTGGCCACGTACTGAACCCCATCACCTCCACTGCTGCTGGCTCATCCCAGAAGCGGGGCACCAACAGCATCCCACAGGAATTTCACCCAGATACATTGTCCAGGTGGATGGTACCGGCTGAGAAGCCAAGGCTGCAGCTTTGCAGCCACCCACACCCTTCCTCCGGAGAAACACGATTCACGATTCACATATAACCCTCTTTGCACCTCACGCTCACAAGAACCCGCCCAGCCAAACATCAGGGGCAGCTCAAAAGGTCTGAGTGAGTCCTTAGCCATCAATTATACCAGTAGATAAACTCGGGCTAATCAAAGCAGCCCCTTCAGAACAAGAGGTTATCAGTAAAGGAGATGAGGGGAAGCATATTCCTCTCACGTGCGCTTTGCAGACGGAGCCGGGAGTGTTTGATAGAGTCACCACATCACCCTCAGTAGAGCAAGGATGCTACCTGCCCCACCCATCCACCCCAGCATCCCCTGAGGCTCTGCACTTCTCTGTTACCCATCAGCAAAGTGGGGTTCAACCCCCGACCTGGGATTCCCAGTGCAATGATGCCAGAGCAGCTGAAATTTTCCACACCAGCCCAGGCTGCGGCTGCTGGCTTGCCACAGCAGTGCTGGAGGTGGAGTTGACAGAAGAGATTGCGGACGAGCTCGGATGGGGATGGGGTCCTTTCTGGAAAATGGGCTCTCTCTAATTGATCCACTTTCGTTTCAGGTGGCAAAAACACAAACAATGCATTTGAGAACAATTATTTCCCTTTCTGGAGGGACACAGTGACTTTGCCCAGGGGCCTTGGTTGCCTCCTCTGCCGCGTGCTCTAACTGCCCTGAGATGCTCTACCTGGAGAGAGCCTTGATACGTAATTATATACCATTAGCAATGGGAATAACACAACGACTGCTTTGGATAATCACACAGAGCACAGTTCCTGCCAGTCTCCTAGATACCGCAGACACATAAGTATCGCTCTCGGTTTTTTTGCAAGAGTATTTTGGAAGAATTATTCAAAGCCAGTAATAAAAACTGCAGACACACAATCCTGGTTTCATGGGGCTCAGACGAAAGCCAAAGGGAAAATTCAGTGCAAAGGCCCATCGACTGGCAGGGGATTGGATTTATTTCTTTTTATTTTAATTCCTTTTTCTTATTTTTAAAGAGCCTAATGAAGAGCAGAGGTAAGGTGGCAAAAAGGAAGCTAGCCTTCAGAAAATTTGCTCCAGAGCACACACGGATACCTGGTGTTGATTTAAAGACTTCGGGAAGCGGTGCTGCTGTCCCTGGGTAAACTGCTCTCAGGGTTTACGACCATGCTGCTAGGAACTTCTCCCATATTTCTTACCTGAATTTGTCTGACTTTGCCAGGAGGTGTTTAAAGACGGCTGGAAGGATGGCGCCCCGTTCTCTGTGGCTGCGACGCCTTGGGACTTCACCCGCTCCATCACGCTCCTCCTCTGATGTGGCTTTCGACCTGAAGGACGGGCACCGTCAAGCCGTCCCCAGCGAATACAGAAAAGCAAACAGAAGCCTTCAGAGGTGCTCCAAGGCCCAAGGACGAGGCCGGCTGCCGCCAAGGTCACAGGCACAGTGATATTCATCTTCATTCCTCACCATCACCTTACGTCTTAGCCAGGGAGAACTGAGCCGATCCCAGGCTGTGTGTTTTTAAAGGATGAGGGAGCACAGGACGCTTGGAGAGGAGATTGCTTCGTAAGACAACGGCTGAGCTGATAATGCCAGCTAAAGTCAGGCCACCGGGGACCTCTTACAATTTTAAGATCCAATCAACTTTAAAATATTACTGTCTTAGGCAGGCGGCAGGTCTTGGAATAGAAAACAAGTGATCTTGTTTTATTTACAGGGTGGGGGGCCGGAAAGCAGGCACGTTCTCCCTGTCCTCACCCGCATATTGAAATATTAACGCCGTTTGCCTGTGTTGCCGTGTTAACATCACGCACCCGGCGGCTCAGATCTGTAAAACCCGTGGTCAAAGTGCCTGATGTGAGGGTAGAGAGCTCCCTGGGTAGGGGCAGCACAGGCACCAGAGAGCACCTTGGGGAGAAGCTACAACTGGAGCCACCGGTTCCTTATTCATCTTATTCCCTCCCGTCTTCCTCCAAGCAAAACCTGCTGTGACTCTGCTGTTTTTCTGGTGGCTTGCCTGGTGCAAGCAGATGGACAGGCATCCTCACAGGGGCCAAGCCAAGGGAAGGAGAGTGGCTACAGAGACCGCATCCTGGGTGGAGTGAGTCTGCTCAGAAGCTCCAAGATATTCTGGTGTGTCCAACCTTCACCCCTCGTAATTAGCGTACCCCAGTTATGCCCTGTTCAGTCACCATTTCTGCCAGATTCGAGCCTCGCTGGCAGAAGTTTGACTCGGGAAGAGCCATGCAGCAGCGGCCCTGCTTCCCTGCCTGGGTTGTGTCTCACTGAAATCCCCTGAATGCCTTCTATGTTGTGATGCAGTTGCATGGCATGGCAGGAATCCCTGTGCTACATACCTCTGTTACTGTCTTACGAGGTATCGTTATTTTGCCTTAGCTGGTAGCCGCAGTGGGACGGCAACAGCGATGGCTGTGTTATATATTTTATCATAAAAACCAAAAGCAACAACTACAAGAGATCCTTCATAAAAAAAAACCAACCCCATGTGTCTCTCTCTTGCCGGTGTGGAGCGTGAGTTAAACGCAGTGTAACACCAAGCGATGTGTAGCGCTTGCACACGCTATCATGCAAACATCCCCAAAGCGCCCCATGAAAGGAGTCAATAACATCAATAAAATCAACCACAAATACAAAGCAGACTGGCTCAGCGGCAAGCTCTGCTCTGGGGGAAATGGCTCAGCCACCTTCCAAACGGGCTCACTGACACATGGCACCCTAGAAGGCACCAAGTCAGCTGTCACGATACCAGAGCTGCCTCAGCCACTCACACCTTGCTTTGCTTTCTCCTAAAACACCTCTTCGCTTTGACATTGTCTGAGGTTGCCCTGCCCTTCCTGCCTGATGGAACCCGAGTGCTCGAAGTTAGGCTGCTCCTCTTACTATGCATCCCTCCATCCATCCCTTCCTCCATCCCTGAGGTTCAAATTCATCCCCCGTTATGAAGAATTAACTTGTCGGAGCTGATTTATGAAGACTGGCAGACACCAGTGCTGGAGCAGCTCTCTAATACGTTCATCACCAAGTCCTGTGGTTATTCCTAAAAGAGCTCATGTTAATGCCTCGCATTAAAATTCATATTTGATTTTGACATGACTAGGTGTCTCTCCACAAGCTTGAAGATATGCCCTTCAGAACCCAGACTTTTATTTTTTTGTTTTTTTCCCCTTTATTTCTTCTTTGGTCAGGGACTGGAACTCTGAGGGTGACTGTTCCCCATAAACAAGGGCACGAGGGGCAGCAGGTCGTGCACTCACAATGCATGACTGATGGCTGGGACTCACCAAATGACACCCTCCATCAAACACGACTCACTCTGGTCAGTGTAAGTAGTTTCCCTGAGAATATAACCTTTCCCCATTGTCTTTTTCTTAATAGGAGCCAGGCCTGTTAAGGAAAAAAAGACCCACCAACCAAGTAGAGGTTACAGCTTTGCATCCTTCGGGAAGCATTTTTCAATTTGCAGGAGGGAAGGGAGCATGAGCCCGGGCGTGCGCCGGAGTTGCAGCTCCAAGGGAGCCACTCGCGCAGGGAAAGCAGAGCTACAGGGAGTAAAGTCCTCAACAGTTTGGTGGCAATATTATTTCCCTCTTCCCTGCATCTCCTCCTGCCTCACACTTGTTCTTGACCTGGGTCTTTGCAGCCTGCCTCCCACAGCAGGACAAAACTGCCCGGCAGCAGCCAGAAAACACAGAGAAAACTCCAGAGGAGAGCTAAGGGTGGAAGTGGGGCCTGCCACAGCCTGTGGATCCCCCATAGCCCGGCTGCCGGGACCCTCAGCATCACCAGTACCCCCAAGGGAAAGCATTCCCAGAAGCAAAGGACCGATTCCCATGGCCCACCGCTGACTATAACAGCACAGGAAGCGTGAGCTGCCTTACTAATTTGATACGACTGCAATCAGTTGTGCTTCTTGCTCTTGGATGCGGGGGAAGAGAGAAAAGGAGTGGGAAAGGGTACCTGAATGGGTTTTTGCCCAACTCTGATGGGTTTTTCATTATCTATGAGGGGTGCAGTGCTGGGCAGGAGGTGGCAACAGGCCAGGCTGGAGTGCCACTGGCTATGGCCATCACCCAGGCCATCCGGGGAGTGAGCAGATGTCTTCATCCCACTCCCGCCCCTGGATCAGAGCCAAGACAGACTGAAGGCAACGGAAGGCTTCCCAGCGGCTCCCCTGGGCTTTCAGCCAGGCGGTTAGCAGCGCACCGAGTCCCTGTGACGCCAGACAGACAGACAGACGGATGGAAAGCCCAAGCAGAACTGCCACACAGTGCCAACGCGCGAGTGGGTTTTGCTACAAAGATGATGCGGATGCAGACCGTAACGGCGCTGCTTGAGACCTTCCTTTGGGAAGCTGTCTGCTCGGTGCAGCAAGCCCTCTCCAAGCATCCTTGGTGGTACGCTCCTGCTCCTGCCTGCATCCCTGAGTGCTCAGTGCTGATGCCTGGCTCAGCACTGTGGGGTAGGATGCTCATCTAGCCACTGGCTTTGAACCCTGCTATTTGCAGGGCTCGTGTGCTTCTCAGGTGAAGGGAATTACAGAGCATTAGCAGAAAGAACAGGAGGAAGATAATGCAAACTGCCCTCCCGACTAACTTCACTAATTAAACCACCTCTGAAGCTTTCCCAAACATCCCTATGTTATGACAAGGTGAATAGCATGTTCCGGTGAAACTATTAAATTTATATTGTGCAGTTAAAACCCAAATGAGACGCCTATTACTCTGTACTCATGGCTGAGCCACCGCAGCAAGCCCCAGCGACACTATTCACAGCCCAGGGACCGGCCTCTCCCATCCACCCCCAGGAACACAGTAACAAAGGATTCTCTGAACAGGACTTTTCCAGTTATTGAGACTTTAAATGTCTGAAAGGAGCAGCTTTTCCCTCCCTTTGCAGCAAGCTTGACCAGCCAGTGAGCTGCTTTTATTGAGCCAACATCATGCTGAGTGTCCTGGAGGAAGAGGGATCAGTCTTCTCTGCACCCTCCCATCATTGTGGAGACTGAGGTGCTCCTACAGAGAGGATGAGGTGGACAGAGCAGCTCTATTTGCAGAGCAGTCCTCGCTGTCCTTGGCTAGAACAACCCTTTGGAGACCGGGAACAGCATCCTTGCTCTTCAGGCACCTAACACTGATCTTTCATGATGGGCACTGGAGTGGGGGGATGTGTTACAGCATCCCTCTGAAGAGCAGCCATCCTGCACCAAAAAAACCTCGCTGTAGGCAGAATAGGGCCTATTGGGGTGACCTATTCCCCTAAAACCCCCAGGTGAAAACACTGTATGGCACATTTATATCATCCCGGGGGGAAGCAGCCCTGGAGTGTGGCACTCCTGGCTAAACCCTGCTTTCAGATCATCCCCCACCCCACCCTGAGATAAATGGTGCCGCACAAATTAATTCCTATCTGAGCACAGCACTGCACATGCTCTTCTCCCATGAGATGCATCATCTGTGGAGCAGAAAGTCCCAGGTAAGGCAGCCACCACTTCTTCACACTGTCCCCCCTAGACGTACAGACCCCCAAAGGGACCATCCCTGCTGCCTTTAGTACAAAGCTGCCCTGCCGATGCCAGTGGAAAAGCTCAGGAGGCTTGAAGCTCCAATGTCAGCGTGATGGGCTGCTATCCCCACGTGCCAGGGACAGTCTGCCAGCAAAGGGGCCATGAGAGCAGACACCCTGCTGCTAATATTTCGGTTCACCTCAGGAGGGCAGAGCCCCTTGCTCCCCAGGCCACAGCCCAGGGCTGCAAAGCCTGCTGCCCGCGTTAATTCATTATTTGTGGGTGATCATATTTTACCAACGGGTGGTCATCGCTTGCCGCTGTAGGACTAATTAGCTATTGGGCCCCTGGGGCTTTTTGTCTGGCTGCTTTTTCTTTAATCGTTATTCCCTCCAGGCAAGCAGCAGATATAAGCAACTTTTATTCCTTAAATAAGGCACGGCAAGAGTTTTCACTCGAAACAGAAATGAAAGACCAAGCTGGAGGTGGCTTTTTCACCATGTTCAGAGGTGTTCGGATAAGTCTGCACACGTTGTGGTGTGTGTGGGTGTGCTTGTACCCATGGGGATCTGCAGCGGCCTCTCTGCCTCTGGCTGCCAGGTGATGCCACAAGCCGGCACGCCGACGCGCGGTACCTGACTCTACCAAGGGGAAACTCCAAAGGAAAAAAGGATAAAGTGGCTTTTGCCTCCATGTCTGGATCTTGCAAGCCCTTGATGTATGATAAACTCTGTGATGGGGAGAACATTTGTGTGCAATAAACCTTTGCAGTCAGGAGTGGGCTAGGAAGGCATTGGCTGGAGCTCTGGGTGTTTATTGGCCCCCAGCCTTTGCATGCAGAGGGTGCCAAGAGCAGCCCCTGCCGCATGGTACCATACACACAGGAGAAGTCACGTTTCCCCAAAACCCCTACAAGTTTAGATAACGGAGACGATAGACATGCTATTACAGGATGAGAGCTCACCCTGAAAAGTTACACGTGGCTATGAGGTGACTTAAATGCAGACCCAAACAATGAACATCCTGGCCCCATTTCTATTCTCAACCCCCCTCCCACTCCTCACACGGCTCCTTTCAGTCAGCAGGGCAGGATAGAGAGAAAATCAAGTGCTTTCCATTCAGATCTTCCTGGGCAGTGTTCACGTGGATTGAGAAGGGAAGGAGGGAGGCTGCTGTGCACATGGAATACCAGGACACCGATCCCTGCAACACCGCTCGCTGTGGCGGCACATCACGCAACCTGATCCACCAAGGGGAAGAATAGGTCCAGGCATGCCAGGCAGCCCACAGTGGGTTCGCTGCTCCATACGCCTCCCTGCATTTCATCCCACTCCCTCCCGTGCTTTTAAAACCAGTTTAAAGACAAGAGAGGGTTTCGAGGACTCGCGAGCCTCCAGCAAATGTAAACACAGGGCGCATATATATTTAATAAGGAGTAATCCCGTATTGCGCTGCTCAGCCTCTCAGCAAACAGAGACAGCAATTTGCCGAGCCCCTCCGAACGCCGCCTGCTCCGCTCCCCTCTGATCTGTCGCACAGTTCATTTCGCGAGAGCGGAGGAGACTGAAGATCAAGTATTGATTTTGGGGAGAATGAAGCTGCTGGGTCTCATTTTCCAGACAGCGCCTGGGAATCGCAGCAAAAGTCAGGGCATGCCATGGCCCCCCTGTACCGAGGGGACCGGCAGCCTGGCTTCGCCCCCAGCTCACTACCATTTCTTTTATGATTACCTTTAGTTTTTCTTATTGTTTCTGCTTTAAAAATAGGAATGCACTGAATTTTTGCCTTATGGAACCACTGAACTGCCTCGAGCAACGTGATGGCAAGAGACACGGCAGTGCCTGGGTACAGCAGCAAAGGCCGCTCCAAAGCAATGCCAAGCCCGGCTGTTGGAGATTTGGGTGAGTTATTTCTTTTGGGCACAGCAGGCAAACCGCTTGTTCATTTAGGAAGAACAGAGCTTAAAAACAACTGAGGTGTTAAAAGGAGGGAACTAGAAAGCGGGGCTTTCATCTGAAGGATGCGGCGTGGCTTTGATAGGGCGTGGAGAGAAGCTCTTTTCTCAGGGGGATAATAATTTTATTTTTTTTTCCATGGCTTTTGCAAGACCGCTTGGTTGGATCTTCAGAGGCTTTCGGTGCATCCCCCCCTCCCTGCTTCCCCCTCACATTTCTACTTCAAAACAAAAGGGAAGAAGTCACAAAAAGAAGCATCATTTTGCTGATCAAAACCCTGCACTAAATGCCAGGCCCAGATGAAGAAACCAGACCGGAACTTTTCATTATCACCAGATGAAAACGACACCTTGCTTGGCCATGGTGCGCTTCTCCCTTCCCCAAGCAGCTCTGGCTCAGAAGCAAAGGAGCAGCGCGCTGTGCATGTCCGGCCCTACTCTTAGTCAAAGAAAGCCAGATTATCTTACTCTGGGCACCGGCATTCAGAAGAAAATGGTTTTCTTTCATCCATCTGTGGAAATCTCTTCCCAGCACGTGCAAACCTGATTGCTGCCAATTTCCCCAGCAGAAGCATGGCCATTCGGAGGGCAGGCATTTGCCTGCCTTTCCCCCATCTTCTTCCCCCCATCCCACCTCAGGCTGTGTCTCTTGTGGCGTTTCGCCATTGGTTCTCGGAGAAAAACAGGTATTTCCCTCCCTGGGCTGAGCACCATCCTTCAGAGACCCCTGCCCAGATGTGAAGGTGATATATACATACTCAACAGGGGACTGAAAGCATCTCCCCTCGGCGCTACGCCGAGCTGCAGCCCCTCAGGGTGCGTACAGGCACCCGGCTACAACCACTTTCCGCTCATCCTTACATGCCTGAGTTTTGCTGCACACACGTTATGAAAAATTACCCGCTGCTTGGAGAGCTCGGCGATACAATAAGCTCCACATCAACATTAATGAACCCCTGTCTCTCCTGCGAGAGAGAGCTAATGTAATAACAGCGTTATATTCGGCAAACAAATGCTCGAGACAATTTTTTTAAGCACCAGACAATAAACAGGACCTAAAATATCCTCATGAATTACAAGAGTCTAAAACCCTCTACTGAGAAATTAATTTAATAGCAGTAAATACTGGAGCAATTTCCCCCATGTGAAATGCCACCGCCACGATCGGTGAAAAAGCTTCGTTTAAACAGCACACGGGCACTTGCAGGGGGATGGAAATGCTCACTGCATCCTGTAACACAGCTTGGGCTGCATAGGAGAGGGAAAACCTTCCTCCCTCCTGGGCTGGCACTGGTGATGTGCTTTCCCTCCATCCCCCACGGAAGGACCGGCATGAAGGAGAGAGACAAAGCTGCAGGTGAGTTGGAAGGGGAGGAAATAAAAAAAAGGAAAAAAACACCTTAAAAACTGGGAGCAAGCTGTGGGTTTAGGGAATTTCTTTAACCCCAGCAGCCCTGTCCGCAAGAATGGATGTCGCTGCTCAGGCCCAGCCTTCGCCAGGGGCAGGTGGTGTGAGGGCCGCTAACTCCCCTTGACTGCAGTTTGGGTAAGGTTTCACACCTCAGCGGGACAGTATCTCCTGAGAAGCAACATCTGCTGAGCTCAGTGCCCATGTTCTCCATCCGTAAATGAGATCTGGGAGAGGACAGAGGAGACAGGGCGCCGGCCTTCAGGGAGGAAGCAGTCTTTGAAAAAGAATTACGTTAATCAGAGTAGCCTTCTCCCTGCATCTGCTCGGCTGTTATTCTGGGCAAAATTAATAGGTCTAAGGAAAGATCCCATCATAATGACAATCTGGTCTGCGCAGCAGGAGGTTTTATAAAGGAGCTGAACTGCAGCTCGTTGAAAACACTTAGAGTAATTAGTTACAGGGCTACTCGCTTTCTTTCCTTTTTAACAGTAATAACTGTTATTACTGTTTACAGATTACAGGAGCTCGCTGGAAACGAAGCGATGGCTGAAGCGGTCACTCAGGGGAAGCGGGCACTCTGAAATCCAGCATCCATGCTGCCCCAGAGACAGGTATTCTCTGCCTCTCGTTGCAGCACGGCTGCAGGCACACCGAGACCAAGCACTCACAGCTATGCTGTGGTTCTGAGCCCAAAAAACCATCGTTCAGCACCGAGGAGCCACGGTGCAGCTGCCACCTTGCAGGGAGACACCAGAGTCTCTCGCTTGCAGGATGCCTGGGAACGGTGGGGACAGAATCGCAGTGTTGATAAATATGTAGAAGAAGCTCAAATCAACCGGAACTTCAGGAAAGGAGAAGAAAGATAATTAAAATATAAATAGACGTGTTTGTTTCAAAGATTTATGGCACGCGCTCGGCTCAGCCTGGAGATTAATCAGGGAAGGATAATTATGCCTTTGCATTAAAAGAAAAAAAAAAGCAAAAAGATAAAAAGAAGAAATCACAACAACCCCTCCCTGCCCCAAACGGCAGGGGGAAAGAGGCAGCCACTGCTGCCAAACCTTGTGTGAGGCCAAAGGTTCGAGGGAAGTGACCCGCCGTGGGAATGCTACCGTGTGTGGGTTTTGTGGTACCTTCCCTACTTTTCCCTGGACACATGATGTTTTTCTCCCTGAAGCCATGAACTTTCCTTCTTGGGTTTCGCTGGTGCTACGTCCCCTTCCCTCACCCACCAGCCCCAGGTTCCCTGTCACGGATGATGGGGGGAGGGAAAACTAACCCGGATTCATTTTCAGTGGAGACCCAGCACAGAAGCTCCAGGGAGGAGCAGCTGGGATGCTTGGGAGGCTGCGCTGCCAATCCGCACCTCACTGTCTGGGAATAAAACCCTCAGAGCTTCTCCCAAAAGGAAAAGCTGCAGATTCCCCTTCTTGGATTGCTCCAGGGACAGACAAGGACTTTCTTTTCATTTCTTTTCAATTAACCTCTTTCTGTTCCCAAGTGAAAAAAGCCAACTCCTTTTATCCTTGTACGTTCGACACCGTTCTAATTTCATCATCTGCTGAAAATAGCCTGCATGCGTCCCAGCGAAGGCAACACCGCAGCCAAAGCTGGTGGGACCGCCTGGCATCAAAGCTGCTTGCCCCTCCCTGTTACAGATCCGTTTCCCATCACCCCAAGCCCCGCCACACAAACCAAACCGTCTGGGCTGAAAGGGGCACAGGAGGGGAGTGTTCAGCTCGAGAATACCTCCTGTTCACCAAATGCTTCTCCTTACCTCTGCACCCAGTGATGGTGACATCTGCTTCTGGCACAACACATATTTAAGGTCGCCTTCTCCCCCTCCCCATGCATGCTGCCTGAAGCTGGAGCCCATTCTGTCCCACCTGCTTGGGATTTTGGGGGTGAAGCTTGTGGAGCAGGGACTGCTCTCCATCCCCACAGTCTCTGTCCTGGCCAGACAGTCTGTGAGACCTCGAGGTCGGGTAAGCAGAGTGGCTGGCGTGTTGCCATGGAGGTTGTCAAATTAGATGCCGAACACAAGGAAGCGGGACGCACTGACATACTGGGATTGCCATGCTGCCTCATCCCCCCATCTCACACCCCCATGGCCATTTCTGGGGGTGCAAGGCATTATCCTGGCCGGGAGATGCTGGCTCCACTCTCCTCTCCCTCCTGTAGCCTCTTCAGAGCCTCCAAGGACATTTAAAGGCATAATTACAGCGCAAAATATTATCACCAGAACTCCTATGACCAGCTTGTCACCCTGGGGGTGCCGCTCACTGAAGCTTCTCCGTAACCCCACGGTAAGTCGAGGCTCTTGGGAGGGAACGGAGGAGGTGGATGTAGCACCATCAGCCTGATGTTCCTCCCCAGAAAGGGATCAAGCGGCCAGGCCAACACACGAGATTGATTTGCTGGGAACCGTGTGCATGTGTGTCAAGCCGTGTGTGACGAGCACAAAGATTTGTTTGACATCTCTTTCCACGCAAGGTCAGGTTGAACTCTACAGCTGCTGACTCAGGCGGTCGAGATGCTGTGGAGCATTCCTCCCGCGCTCCCGGAGGGCGGGATGCTGTCCCAGCATGCCCGTTATCACATCCAGCCACCAAAGAAATGAGGTTTGTCCTCCCTGCCGCTTCCAGCTCTGTAAGACCACCCCAGCAGCATCCTTGCCTCGCAGCTATGGGAAGTTTTCTGCATGGAGCCCTTCAAAATAAGGCATCAGAGAGCAGTTTGCCAGCTGGAAACATAAAAGGAAGAAACACCTCGCAAGTGGTAAATCCCTTCATGGCCTCAAAGTCGCTCCCTGTTAGCAGTTCCCTACATGAAACTGTCTCGCTGCCCCAGGCTGCACACCGGAGAGACTCACCCCATGGGTCTCTTGTTTCGCTGCGGGTCCGAGGCCCTGAGGGAGCACTCATTGCAAGGCAGAGCACGTTCTCCGCTCAACCAGGAGATGGGTCTCTGCTCCGCACGTTATTTACTTTTTATAGACAAAGCTGTGACCCTGGACTCCTTTGTAAAGCTTATCCATCACATACTCCTCTCCTCTCCCACTCATTGTCAAGCCAAGAGGACGACGGCACGTGGGGTGGGAGGCAGGATTTGTTCTTCCGCCTCAGCTCTGGGGATGGAGCCTGCAGCAGGGAATGCACCCTTGCCTCCCTAAAAGCCCTTCCTAGTGCAGGCCCTGAAGCATCAGGGCTTACGACTTGTGGGATGCCTCAGAGCACATCCAATGCGAGAACGAGTGCCCACGCACCCCTTGGCAAAATTCACGGAGATTTTTGCATGGGAATCAAAAAGCACAGGCTGCCACTACGCACCAAGCTAAGCCAGCAGGCCTCCAGTACAGCACATCGAGTGCTTCGTTCAGCACCTCTGGAGAGAGAGCAGGGAAAGTAGCTGAGTTCAGGGACGCGCTGCACTTCCTGCGGCTTCGGAGAGCTGAGACTATCAATATGAGAGGTCAGAGCTATTTTCGTGAATCAGGCTAGCGATGCCAGCTCCTCTCCACTCAGCTGGAAAGAGAGGATTGAGAAAGCTTTTTTCCCCCACTCCCTTTCTTTCAACCACTCTCCATCTCTGAGAGAGCCCGTGTCATCCCTGGGCATTTAGCAATCACACTGCACCTCGGCAGCTCGACAGGAAACCAGAGGCACCCCCCCAGCCTCCTAATTTGTCATCGCCTTTTCTTCTTTGGGCTCCGAGCGAACCTCAGGGCTGGCACATCTTTTGTGAGCAAAGGGACAGGAACGCTCCAGGCTACCCGGGCAGCTTTCTGCTTTGTTTGGTCTCTTCTCCTCCACGTGCAAGAATCTCAGAAAACAAAGTTAGATATAAAAATCCCTTAAATTATTTGAAGAAGAAAATGGCCTCGGAGCGTGCCGGGCAGGCTTTAGGGGAGCGGCAGGGAAGAGCCAGCCAAAAAGCT
Source organism: Zapornia atra (assembly GCA_013400835.1). Lineage (NCBI taxonomy): Eukaryota > Metazoa > Chordata > Aves > Gruiformes > Rallidae > Zapornia > Zapornia atra. The sequence continues at coordinate 119,267 of VZTU01025863.1, forward strand.
ACTGCTGAGCATATTAAAGAATGGCATTATCAAGTGGAACAGACAAGACATGTATATAATGCATAAGTAGTGTTTGCTGCTTCTCCAAACAACTCATAGATCACCAGGACACGAGCTCCTAGGAAGAGCAAAGAAAGCAAAGCAAAGCGAGAGGAATGTGCGATAGCATCAGAAGAGACGCGCCTGCTGCCGAACAGCAGAAAGAGCCTTATCGCAGCCTGGGATCTTGGCAATGCCCACTACCAACTCTGGCAATGGCTGGCGGGACCTGCCTGCCAGAGGCGAGCGGTGCCATGCTCACTACAGCTCTCTGTCCACTACCGACAGGGCTGTGCTGGTCCCGGGCAGCGCACTTTGGTATGCGGTGCCAGCAGCGGTGCTGACCCCAGACCACAACTGGGGGCCCGTTGGCTTGGCATTAATCTGCCAAAAGAGCGACCTTCAACCGCTAAAGAAGGGATGTTTCTAAAGAACTCCTAAGCGTAAGGAAGGTTCATTTGCTTTCTCATTTAGCATATTAAAAGGGTATTATTGCTACAAACAAGAAATCTAAACGAGCCCCCAGTTGCAGCTTTGGATAACGCTTTAGATTAAAGGTGCAGGGTAACGATTAACATGCAGCATTGGCAGCATTTATCCTCTGTAAACAAGGCAAGACACACTTCCTTGTACGCTAAGCAATGGAGTATCCATTGGGAAGCTGCGCAGGGATCTGGGAATAACACGAAGGACCAGGAAGCACTGGGGAATGTGCAGAGACCTGGGGGGCTGCAGTGGCTCTGACTGGGGTCCCTTCCTTCCCGCGCTCCAGTGGTTCCATGGGAGAAGCTCAGAGCACACCCCAGACCCGATCCACGCATGCTAGCAGCCCCAAAAGCCCAACCCCGCTTCTTTGACCCATGCCAGCATCTTCTTTCCTCCTTGCTGCTTTGCAAAACTCTCTTTTCCTGAGATGGGGAAGGGGAGAAAGGAGACGGGGAAAGGTCTAGCTGATGCCACCTAGCAGGGAAATGAGATTCTGATTATTTGTGGGTTTTGATGGCTGCTCACAGACCTCCTGGACCTTCTAAGTGCCTCTGACGAGAGGTTGCCAGAGAGGCGATGTCCCCTCGGAGGCGACTTGTGCTGCTCTGAAATGCGCTGGCACCTCTGGCTCCTCTCCCCTCTCGAACACAAGGACGCCACGGGAAGCAGAGCCTTGGAAAGTTCCTGCCACAGGGAAATCAGTCACTTTAATTACCCCCTTGCACAGTATTTATCTCCATGAAAGGTCCCTCGCTCCTTTGTTACTGACTGGCAGGGTTAGCAAAAAGAAGCAGGAATGATCTATGTGCGTGTGTTGATTCCAGCAACACTGCCACAGCAAACGGAGCCTCGTGCGGCCAGCGGATGCTCGCAAGGCATCCGGGCGCAGGTCCTTCTGAGGGTGCCACTGCGTGACAGCTTGGGAAGGACAACCAGGACAGCCCAGCTCGGACAGCTGCACATCCTCAGCAATGGGCACTACGTGACAGGTACCAATGGGGGCTCTGTGTGCCGAAACGCTTCTATTGCCCACTGGTTTTTGGCAATCAGAACTGACTGCCACCGCTATGGACCTCCCTGGCCACTCCCCCATCCCACAGCAGGCACAGGAGGGTGTTATGGCAAATGCCATGACTCAGGGGCTGTATGATAACGTGCCAGAGGAGCTCACTAAGGGGGAGGGTGGCATGGCCCTATCCCCAGAACACTACTGCCTGCAGCAGCCCCAACAGCCCAGAAACACTTTCTGCTGCAACGAGTTTTTTTTTGTGATTGACCCCAATTACAGGAGTCAGTCCACACGGGCCGAGTGCACCGCTCACGTCAGCCAGACAGCTGCTCGGCGCCTGAAAACTCAGCTATCCAAAGAGTTACAGACTGAAGGGCAGCACCACCGGCGGGAGCCGCGGCTGAGGGCAGCTGGCATGGCAGAGGATGTTGGCTGCGGTGCAACATCCCTGGGAGAGCCTGGTATGTGCAGAGATCTGTGAGCACCCCACATCATCTCCCAGGGACCCCAGCTCACCCTGGCATTGCCTCATCCATCCACTTTTGCCAGGCACGAGGAACTGCCTGTGCTACCCACCAGTTTAAGGCTTTTTCAAGAATTTAGAGCAGTTTGATCATTTGCATGGCCACGTTGCCAAAGCAGAAAATCAGAAAGCCACAGGGTGCAAGGAGTAGGGATGATTTCTCCATGGGTTTTGGGTTTTTAAAGCCTCCAAGCTGTTTAGGATGGTGGGTGAAGGCAGAGCTCAGCCAGCACTTCCCACACCTGGGTTACAAACACAAGAGGGCTGGTTGTGCAAACACATCGCCAGCACCAAAACACACACGGCCAAGGTTTATAAACAACAATGAACCATTCCAAACACTGCAGCACACCAAACCAAACAGATTAATGTCTCTCTGATATTGCTAAGGGTAATAACAACGAGTTTTATAAACCTTCAGGGGAAACTAGTTTTCCCAGCTTTGCTCTCAGTGTTTCTCAGCCAGGACCTTGCCTTTGATAGACCACAGAGACATAGAAAAAAAAAATGATACCCACTGGACCATCTTCCGTGACATTATAGGACTTACCTCTGCATCTAGCTGGAGCTCCTGGACATGGGGAGACAGGCAAAAACCACCTGGCTCTGCATCCGACGCATTCTCCACTGTGTTTCTGCCATGGCTGCTCCTTGGGTTTCGAAGCCAGGCAAACGGCAGACAGTGCAGGAACCACGTGCATGCAGGCTGGAGGCACGCTCTGGAGGACCAAACAAAGACCCTTCTTGCTGCATAAACAGAGGAAGAGGAAGAGGCTGCCACGGGTCCTAGATGAAGGCTCTGGGAGAGCCCCACATCAAGCACAAACACCTCCAGCTGGCTCCAAGCAAGGCAGCCTTCCTCACTTGCCTCATTACTCACCTTGTTACTCACCTGACCCAATGATGCTCGTCAAGTAAGGCCACTTCTGCCTGCACAGCTCCCTGCTCTGCCTTCCTCCCGGTCAGCACTGCCGCTCCGCCTGCGTTCACTGTGACCAGGAGCCCTGCTCTGCCCACGGCCCCGCCACCACTATTCCCTTCCCCTGCTCTTATTAAAACCTGACGGGATTTCACTTGTTCCATCCTACAGCCCGTCACCTGCACCCACCCTCCTTTAGAAACAGTTTATACAAGTGGGCAAGGAGTATTACAATTAGATGTGGTACGGTGCCTTGTATTTCGAGCAAACAGCAGACTTCTCCCACCAGAGAGCATCGCTCAGTCAGATCAGTGCAGTCTCAATGCCCTTTTGTTCTCTTCCCTTGTCGGCAGGGCTGCAACCTTGTGCAGGAACATCAGCAGACAAAACCCTCGAAAGCTGCTCTCTGGAAGAAATCTAATTTGCTTTTTAATCTGGCTCCCAAATTTGCCAGCAGAATTTCCATGGACAAGTAGAGCCATTTATTACTACTTCTTGTTGCGTCCGGATCCTCACTCCCGAGCTGGGTAACACAGCAGGGACAGCAGCACCTGCGTCTGTGCGGAGACATGAAGAGATGACGCTTTTGATGTATGATTTATTTGATGCCATCTTCCCCCTGATAAGATCAGTAAGCAGAGGACAAAGCGGCGACCTTATCTGTTTCAACTGCTTATATTGTGAACTAACAAGCATACATATATCTATATATATTCATTTTGCTTATTTTGTTTGGTAGGTTCCCTCATTCATTTTTATACAGAAATATACCTGCTTCTCTGCTCGCATACTGCCCGGTCTCACTGCAGAGATCTCCCTGCCTTACAGCTCTTAATTAGATGGATTCCCTGGCCTAGCCCGGCTCAGACCCCGAAGTTTCTGCGTCAAAGTTTCCTGTCTCTCGCTTTTCTTCTCAGAACGATGCCTCCTGTGGGAAGTGTAAATACAGAAAGATGACAACATGCGCATTAGCGCTCGTTAGAATGTCATCATTATATCCTGCAAAGTGTCTGCTGAAGGGATCCCTAAAGGACACTTAGAGATGGAGCAGCTGCTCCGGATTTGTTCCAGCTCACATCTCGAGGAAAATGACATTGAGATAAATACGGCGTCGTGAGCATCTTCGGAGCACAGTGCGGCGGGGGGGGGGGGGGGGG
>VZTU01025863.1:123425-160421 GCA_013400835.1 Zapornia atra
GTGATCGCCTTTGGCCGCAGGCCCAGAGACAATACTCCCTGGCATACTCCCAAACTGTCCTCTGCCTTTTTATGTGATGGGACCAACAGGTCTGCACAGCAGAATGGGGCGATGGTGAGACGGACGCCCCAACTGCCTCTCATCCAGGCAGCTCTGATGCTGGCAGCGGTTTACCTGCAGTCACGCAGAGGTTAGTGAGGATTCTTTAGGGCAGGGGGTGGGAACAACCAACCCAAACACCTAGAAGGTAACATATACATGACCAAACTCTCAGATATAGCTCAAGTCAGATCATCATCTGGTGTAAAGCAGAATGATCTCACATACTACTTCAGTGCAAGCTTTAAAACCACTGCATCCCAGGTTCATGCTGTTTTCTGACCGGCCTTTGTTCGATGCCAGGAGAGAAGGGGCAACACAAGAGGAGTTATCCGTCTGCGCCCGGATTGTGTTCAGAGAGAGAAAGCTCCAATGCCGAAGGTGTGGTACCATTCCAGGTAGTTGGTTTACCACCTGAGCCCCCGGTGTGCTTTGGCATCGGGCAGAACACCCAACCCTTTGCTCTCTTTCCACATTGCCAGGCAGATGGTTTGGATGCAGATGAAGTGGCCAATGCAGTTCCTGCATTTCAGTACTGGCTTCATCGGCTTTCTATTTGAGTGGCGCTTCATTTTCAGTTTTTAATTGCAAAACATCAAGGTGAGATTGCCACGTGGCAGAGCTGTGACGTTTCTTTCTAGACTACAGGCTGCTCCCATCACATCCGTGCTGCCAGCAACCCCCTTTGATGCTAAACGAGCTGAGTTAGCAGGGAAAAGATTTTATACCCACATAAGTCCGTACATGACATACACTGTCTGTCTTTACTTACATGCATACACATACCAAGCATTCAGCATAATGAAGCCAGGGCTCATCTCGATGCCACCGCAGCAGCGGACCTTTCCCTCCACTCTGCTTGTGAACCTCCAGTGCTCAATCAGGGTGGAGGCTGCCGGCAGCTTTTGCTAACATTTAACTATGCGGAGAAAACCTGGGGGTTCTCTCTGCCTTTGCAAATGGATGGTTTATTACCAGGAAACTGTTTTTCTGCCGCATCTTTCCCAACCACCATATTGACCAGACTGAGGACCACGAGATGTGCCTCCCATAAGGCGTTTCTCTGCAGCACCTGTGGCTGGCTGCAGGATGGGATGAAGCAGGAGATGGTGCCCAAAGAATCTATGGGTCTCCTGCAGCCGCATCCTCATTACATCCCTTTTAGGGGCAGCCCTGTGCTGTCTCGCCAGGCGCATGCTTGCATGGGGCTTTTGCCTTCAGAAAGAGGAGACCTTGTTTTTTAATACTTTCCTGCAAGTTGGCATATCCCTCCTCCTCTTCTTCCATGATGAAGCTCCCAAAATATAACAAATATGTCGCTTTCAAATCTAGATTCCTTAAAGGATGCCCAGGAGGGAGAAATAATAAGGTCTCCCTTTACAGCCCAAATAAACTACAGAAAGATACATCCTGTAAATGCAGATTTCGAGGCTTTAGGCTGAGATAATTCATACATTGCTCCAGGTTAAGGAGCAAAGATGGTGCTGCATCAGCACACAGGCTGAAAAATTGTCTTCTTGTACCATTTTACGACTTGCAGTTGTGTATCCCAGATAGTGTACATCGCTGCAGGTGGGAGATGAGGTTGTCTGGAGCAGCCGTCGCCTCTGCTCACTACAGAGCTGGGATGTTGCCCTGCCTCCATCCCACCAAGGGAAAGGGAAAGCAGAGAAACATGCCGTTTTACCGACCAAAGGCAGCTTTATCTTTTTATCTTGCTAAGGCTGCCGAGCTGAGCAGCAGCAGGGCTGAACAGGATGAAGAACACTCATTTATCACACCAGAGGCTTCCCTACTAATATAGTGACCTTGCGTAAATAGCTCGACTTCTCGCAGCTATCTCGTCATTAGGATAGGACACACGTTGATAGATGGAGACCGCACGGACTGCTGATCCAGGATGAACCACTGCAGCCAGCCAGGGAGTTAGTTTTGATGGGTCTAAAGCACTCCATCACTTCACGAGAGAAGGTGCTGGGGATTAACCTGGGGACATGAAGGTTCCCAGCTGCCATAGAGCTTTGAGCTCCCTTCTCCTTTGTCCTCTCTGAGGGCCGACACTCCCATGCCCCCAAATCATCGCCGCCTTGGCAAACCGGTGACTGAGACTGCATCGGCTGGATGACTGCTGAGCTTTCTGTGATGCTGCACGACAAGGTATGGTGGAAGCAAGCAAGCAGGATTTTGGCACGAGAAGGATACAAGCAGGAAAGCATCCTGCCCTGTGCAGGACTTGCCGTAGACATCGCTGCAGCTGAACTTCGAATCAACAAGCCGCAGCGGAACAGGATGTATTGCAGATCCCGAGGGGGCTTTTCACCCAGCCCTCTCCTCCCGGTGCGGATGCCAGCCTGGCCACTTCTCCGTGCAACCCATCCTCCCTCTGCTCCACACCACTCAGATTGTTGCCTCCACCTTGCAAGTGAGCGAATAAGGCATGTGGGTGGGGAAGGGGCAGGGGAGAGGGCTGATCTACCCGGACACGCTGCTAGGAAAACACTGGGAGAAGGTTCTTTGTTGTTATTGTTACTCCTGCCTAATCCAGTAATCTATTACTTATGTATAGCCTAATTAAGGCTGTGAGTAGCTTGATCTTTGTTTACTCAAGTACATGGCGGAAGATTGCCAAGATTAAATACAATTATCCGCAGGCAGGCAGGGCTGGCTGTGTGCACTCCGGAGGACAGCGGCAGGGCTGGGCTGCTACCCTCCTCCTTATTTGGATGCAGATCACATAGCCTGTTGCATCACATGCCCCTGTGACTGATTCAAGCTTATCTAATAAAGATTTAGGTAGACCAGATAAAACAAAACCCAGCGATGGCCAAAGCCAGCTAACGGGATGCGCTTAGTGCTCACCAGCCTCTGCTTTTACCCATTACCTGCTGGACCTCAGCATCGGTCCAGCCTTGCTGAGGTGGCACGTGTAGCTGAACACTCAGGTGGGGGCGAGGAAAAGAACAATGCTTTTCAATAAATAAACCCATGGCTGGACTGATAGCTCCACTGAAATCGCCATACCACTGCCCACAACTCCACTCTTTCTGTGGCCAAGCATTGAGATCATCCTCCACCCTCTTTCTCCCAGCTGCCCAGTCCCAGAGGTGCTGCTCTGGACTTGCTCCAGCCCTTTTGGGTGATGCCAAGGGGCTGGACCCAGTGCCTGCTCCCAGCTCCCTTGGAAAGCCACTCCCGCCCCCTGGGATCGATCCGTTGGGGCCAGCCAGGGACTCCTGTGAGTTGCTGAAAGGAATTCAAGGGGAGTACCTGCGCTGCGGCAGGACCAGGGAGTTTGCAAGTACCTCTCAGGATTTATGCCAACACAATAGAAATGGATGAAGCATCCGCTTGTGTCGATTCCCATTTGCTCAGCCACTCTATCTTAAAGGGGACCACGGATACCATCGCCGTCTCAGAGCTTCGCGGCTGAAACACGCTCGTAACGTCGCACCCGTGATGATTTTTATACTTAACGAGCTGGATGGCTTCCTCTCCGCCCATCAAACCAACGGTGCAAGCAGCTCCCTCAAGCTGCGCTAGCTAACGAGACTCTCGCACCCGCGCTGCCACCCTCCATCTCCTCCAAACGGATCTGCTTGGGCCCGGTTTGGATATAAATATTGCTAGGCTCTGCGTTAAATGTGTACGCCACGCGTTTTGCAAAACCTTTAACAAATTCTGTACAGAAGAATATGTTTTCCCATATGGGCTGCTTCAAGAAAGGCAGATGTGAGGCAATCCAAATCCCTCGTCTGCTTCTCCTCCTTCTCCCGTTCCTTTTGGCAAACCAGCTCGGGCAAAGACAAATATTGTATCAGAGTGTTAGGGAAACAAACACGAATATAGCTCAAGGGCATAAGTCAAGTTCCAGAATATTTTCTTTGTGCAATTAATAGGTAACGTTGCAGGGGGGGAGCATGAGTACCCAAAATACGCCCGAGGAAGCAAAGATTGTTATTGTGCAGATGGCACCCTGGGAGCCATGGAGCGGGAGTTGCGTTAAGCGACATTAGTCAGGACGCTCTTAATGAGCTGCCGAAAAAGGTGTCCCCCCAGCACCCGATTCCCTCCGGGATGAGTGTGTGTGGGGTGGTCCCTGAGGCCGAACATGAACTGGAGAAAACACAGAGGGGGAGGTAGAAGGAGAGCACCCATGCAGCACGTTGGTACAAAACGTACCTTCTCACGTAAGGGGAAAAAAAAAAAAAAAAGACATCAATACACTGCGTGGCTGGCAGGTTCCTCAGTTCATTAAATAACCCCTAAACATTAAACCAGATGTTGTGTTTTATCGCTCGACTTGGATCATTATGACTTCATTTCTGATGGGGCCGCAATAAATGAAATGCAGTTAGAAAGGTTATTTAACTATTAAAACAACTATTAATTAAAGTTTGCCAAGTCTTGGGGGCTTGGAGGACAAGCAGCAGCTAGGTAAATGTCAGTTATTATTTAATAAGTCATTGTTATCGAAATACGAGGCGCGTGAGCTGCATTCCCAGCAGGAGCTGGGATCCAGCCTGTCCCTGCTATAAATATTTTGCCCGGTGTTTGTGAGGTGGAAGAAAGGTGGGAGGGTGATGCAGCATCTGAGCTGACACCACCAGGCACCGAAGGCTCAGTAGGAGGATGAGGAGCAGCAGACTGCAGCTAGCCTACTGAAGGGCTCTCCGGGAAATGGTGGGGGGGCATGTGGATGCTTGCAGATTCCTCTCCCTGAGTCCCTGCATGGATGTGATAGGCAGCTGCAGTGATCACTGTCCCATCCGATGTGTGTTTCGGTCAGCCCTTACCTCGCTCAGGGCTGTCTCATCTTTTCTGCCTACAAAACAATGGCCATGAGACCCATTCGGGGCTGGACCCCTGGCAGGATGGAAGGAAGCAATGAGTTGTGAGCTACAAACAGCTCCGAGCTCATCCCGGAATTCCAGAAATTGCGCTAATGACAGCAATGAACTGAAATAATGGTGAATAAGCCTCCAATGCATGGGAGCTTGAGGAGTAAAGGAACCAGCTGAGCTGGAACCCTGGAGAAAGAAACACAGAGCTGCTCTTGCCTGTGAGACTGGAGCAAGAGCTTGCTGCAGGTTTATCCCCGTGTGTGTTGTGAAGGAGCACAGCAGTTTTCCCTCCGGCGATATGGATCGAGGGGCACAGACACCTCGGCAGTCCCTGCTTTGTACACGTAAACAAAGATAAAACAAGAATTTGATTCTCTAAAGCGTGATGGGGGGAGAAGGGAGAGAGAACTGAATGCGGAGCAGAGAGCCCAAGCGTTAAATCAGGGGATGAAATGCCTGCCAACGTTTTTCTAAAAGCAAACCAAGAAAATGAAAGGGCTGCAAGCAACCACCATATCGAGACAATAACTGCTAATCAAGCCAAAGTTTCTCTCCAATCAGTTCAGTTGTTACAGGGAAGGGGGGGAATAGCTGGGCCTGGAGAATTACAGTGCCTTAGTGTCTCCTGCATGAGGATTTACTCAGTGGGGCTGAGCAGTTGGGCTTGAGAACAATCCTGCTTGTCTGGACTGGACCTTCCTCAACGTCTTCCCACCAACTGGGAGGACATCACCAGGCCACCGCACACAGGACTGCACAGAAGGGCGAGGGACAATGGCTTTTCCCCAATCACCATCTGACTCAGGCCTTGGAAAATCCTGTGTAAGGTCTTTCCGGTGCTGACTCCACATTCATTGAACATGAAAATCATGTGCTTTCGCTGCTGAACCCCACAGTCTCGGGAACTCAAGGAGCTGTTTTGAGAGAACAGCTGGAAACTTGAAAAGAGAAACTGGCCCATGCATCCTTGCACGTGAAAGCTCACCCCTTTTCTTTCCCATTTTTAGATGCCGCATGATATATAAGAGAGAGAAGGAATGATTGCACTCTGATTTACCTTGCCATGTTTTACAACTGGAATAAATCGCAATGCCGAACGTTGCTCTGGAATTATTAGTTATCGAGGGAGCGGCGGTGCCGTGAATCTTGCCAGCTGGTAACTCATCCCCACAGCACACTGCAGAGACATCGCGCCAGAGGTTTAACTGGGGACATGGCTGTTCAGGGAGGGAGGAGGGAGGAAGGAAGGGGCAACAGACACAGGGGGAACTGGAGCTCAAGGCTGAGACTTCAATCTCCTGTTGCAGTTCTCCGGTTTGCCTCTTTCCTCTCTCCTTACCATAATGGAGATGCCAGGGGGGCAAAGTTTGAGCTGGCCTGGTGCAAGGCTCTCTAATTTACTGAGCCAAGGCCAAAGAGAAGACCTAATGTGGCCTGGAGAGGAGTCTTGTACCAGATAATGTCCTGGAATTCTCACGTTATCTGGCAGCCTCTCAACACAAATGTGCCTATTCTTTGTGCAATTAGTCTTCGGTGAGAAAAGCTCCCAGCAGCCTTTATGCTGGTGCTGGTGAGCATGGCGGGGCTGGAGCGTGAGCCCAGGAAGGTCTCTCCTCATCGGCTTTTCTATGAATTCTGCTGAGTGCTTTGGAATTGCCGACAACTTCATTTTGATGCCATGGCTGGCAAAGTGGCGATTAAAGCAGCAACCCCTGTTGAGCTCACCTAGGGCCAACCACTGCCCTGTCCCATCCTCTGCTGGTTAGCACCTTGCCATCCCTGGTGGCTTGTCCCTGGCCACCAGCTTCCCTAAACAATGTGTTTAACCACCGCTGACCAGCCACATGACATTGCTCTTGTTTCTTGTCCGGCTCTGCAAAAGACAAGGTTCAGTTTCCACAATGGTTAATGCCAGATGACATTTTTTAAAGGGATTTTTAATGGCTTTTCTGTGGTGTGGCATTCAGCACAAGCTGGAGCTGCCACTCACGAGGGCGGCAGGAGCTGGGCTCCCCAGGGAGCCATGGGCTGGGAGACAGCAAGGCAGGAGCCCTCTCATTCCTCAAGAAAAGGGACTCTCAAGGTTTCCCTGATCAATCCGCTCTTAGAAATTCCCTGCAAGCACAACTTTGCCAGATGGGTCTTTAGCCCAGGGGAGAATTTCTTCTCTTTTTGGTGCAAACAGAACAGGGTGAAAAAATGTAAAATTCCTTTCACCTCTATTTTTGACTTTGGCAAAACAGCAGCGAGCAATATGGTGCAAGGATCTTATTTTACTTTTTTAAAAAACCCCTTACTTTTTGGCAGGAGTAGTATCATCTTGTCTCTCCAACTCTAGTTTAGATTACCGACCCGCTCTGTGCTCATTTTGCTTGCAGAATGAAGCCCCTTCAGCACAGGATGGCCCAGAGACCTTCTCCAGCTCAGCAGAGAGAAAACCAGTCAGGGAGTAAGACTGCGGAGGATGATGCTCTGGTACAGCAACAGAGATGGCCAGCACCCACCCAGCGACCCTGTCCTCCACTGTGCCCTCTCACAAGCTGCAGCATTTGGCTGGTGCTGCTTGCCTTGGAGAAGAACCGGTTACCAGTCCCTTCTCTGCTGGGAAACACCCCAGCCTCCCCGGAGAGAGGCCGTCCTCGGCCATGTCCATCTTCAGCATCTGTGTCTCCATGGCAGCTTGGATGCAGCGCTATCCCTCCTGGCCCCAAATTTTTCCCTCTGAGGACACCATGACAGACGACATGGGTGCACAGCACAGCCAGAGGTTACGATATCAAGACTGCATCTGCTGCAAGTATCTTTGCTAGCAACTGCACCGGGAGCTGCAAGTCACCAGAGGAGGGAGTAATTAATGCAAATCCCCAGGGCTGGATCAATGCAGATGCTGAGGCTTTTACAGTCTCCCCCAGAAGGTAAACACACTCCATGGCTTGCTTATTTTGAGAGTTCATGCCACACAAAAGATCTTGAAATGCTATAAATACCTCCCGAGAGGCTGGAGAGGCACATGATGCCGTCAGTGTGACGTGGCAAAGCCTGCAGGGGAAATTCAGAACTCCTGAGGGTCTGGTGCAGAGACAGGAGACAGGTTTTCATTTTGGTCTAGATTTAAAAAAACCCAAAACACCAACAAAGAACCCCAAGAAACAAACACGTCGCTTACCGGTACTTACTCTCTGCATCCATCGTGGTTATGACAATAATGCAACTGCTGTTCCCCCAGCAGCAATGCAGACAGGTCTGGGGCTCGGCTGTCATGTGGATCAGGGTCCCTGCTTGGGATCAAGCCTTGTGTTGGCATGGGCGCTGGAGGGGCTTACTCCAGGTGTGAGGATGCACGTGCGGGGTGCCAGTTAAGCAGGCTGCCAAAAGAGGAAGATCCCTGTGGCTCACTTCAAGAATGAGGTGTTCCTCTCCCATCAAAGCCAAGTATGTTTAATTAAGGCGACCCAATTCAGGCCGGGACTGGCTCAGTTCTCCCCAGAGGCACACAGCGGAGCTACCGCTGTTTTCACAGGATTTAAACTTAGACTACAATAGCCCAAAATAAAGTAAGCTCTGTAGGTGCTGTTACCGATGCCTGTTTTGCATACAATTTAATGTATCACCTTTTGTTCCAAAACGTTAATCCTCTTTTCTAAGTGGATCGATTCCCACATCGGATGTGACATGAAGGCTGGAGCACCCTTGGAGCCAGGGCACCCTCTTGAGCAGCATAATTTCCCCATGCCTGCCTTTCCCTGGGGGTCTTCTGGTTCACTCTACCCTAACACATGTGTGTGCATACCCCAGGGTCTGGTGCCAGAGCCGAGTTTGATCCATTAGGAGGAAAACTCCATGAATCTCCCTGCAAAGCGACAGCTCCTGACAAAATAAAAGCAAGTGTCTGGTTCAGATCTGCACTTAAAACAATCCAGAGGGCCATTAGCATTCATCCTGCGTGATTCAGACAGAGTAACAGCAGCTCTGTGAATAAAATAAATAAAGAAATAGATAATCAGAGAGCCAAAGCTGCCTCACACTTCGGACTGAAGGCTGCAGAGTAGAGCGGGGCTACAGCAAGCCCAGCAGCCAGTGGAGAGCGCGTCAGGGGTAACAGCAGCCCCCTTAGAGCGGCAAGCAGGCAAAATCAATAACATTTTTAACCAGGCTGGGAGTTTCAGACTATAGTTCATTAATTCAAAGAGATAGAATTGATATCCCTCCCCTTCCCATCGATGGGGTCGCGGGGTTTCAGCGCGTCTCCTAATGTGGCCATTGTATTCCGATACCTCCAACTGCCTCTGTGGAACCAGATCGTTGTATCCTCCAGGGACTCCTTCGGAGAACCCTCCTCACTAACCAAACTGCTTAAAGCCAGTGCCGGCAAACCCTGCAGGCAGCTGGCCCTTCCACCTCCCCATGGCACCAGCCCATCTGCCTGGAAAACAGATTGGGGAGAAAACCGCCGTACAGGGTGCCTCTGCTTTTATTTGAACGACACAGCAGCGGCACAATTCAAAACATTGGGGGTTGGTTTGGGGGGTTTTTTTTAAGCTGAGAGTCACCGAGCACTATTATCCGTGGTTGCTTATGAAACCCCTCATTAGCTCAAGCAGCTAATTGTTGTTGTTGGAAAAAAGAGCAGCGAAGCTCCTGGTGTGGCGGCACGCCAGGAACTGGGGGCATTTATTGCGAGCTGCAGCCTCCTTTTCTCTCACAGTCTGAAAAATGTTCCCCAACAAACGCACGTTCCCCACCCCCCCAGCTCTCCCACCATACTACCAACCATCTTTCCTTTGCTCTCATGTAATTTCGGTACACAAGCGCAACCAGGCTTGCAAGCAGGTGCAGTCTGGTGCGTTGCAATGTACTTCAGGTAAAACTACCCCAGAAGCACCAACACTGAAGGAAAAGCATCTACGCATCTTGGGATGGAGCTCCCTTACCTCCCCAAATTGACCCCAAGGGGGAGGCGTCGCTTCAGGGTCAGAAGCGGCAGCCAGTGTAGCCACCGGTTAATAAAGCAGCACTCCTCTCCAGCTGCTGGGAGGAACGAGGCCGCAGCCAGGAGGAAATTATTTCGCAGGTATTGTTTTGCTAACAATAGCAATTCCTGCTTCTGAGAACACTATTTTGCTTAATACCTTCTCTCAGCAGAGTGGCGACGTGATGGAGTAACAGCCCTGGGACCAGTACGAAGGGGTCTGGCTGGTGACAAGGAGAACAGACAGCTGTATCCATCAGGAAAGGAATGGAAAATGAGTGCAAAGAAAATAAGTGCTCCACATAAGAATCCTCCGACAACAGGAGGTTTTAATCTTCAGGATTAAATGGTGTTTTGATTCCTCGCTGCACAATAAATGTATTTGCAGGGGGAAAAGTGCTTATTTTCTCCTCCAGAAAGAGTAGGGGTAGCTGGGTCTAGGCAAACACATTGCTTATTTGAAATAAAACACAAGTATGGTTTGCAAAGTTTCCCAGCAGAGGGGAAACCAAATGCAGAGTGCGACTGGCCACAACACCCTTCCGCTACTCACCTGTCCCAGCCCTGCTCCCAGCCCAGGCGAGGGACCCCTGGGATCGCTCGGCTGCTGAGAAACCTAGTTATTCGTTAAGGTTTTTAGGGGTTTGTTTCAGTTTGTACCGAGAGGGCTGTTGTGTGCTGGGCCACAAAATGTTTATGCTGATGAATTATTCAAGTTCTGTAGACTAGACATCGTTATTCTCCAGTGAGATAAAGCAGTGGTTGTACATATACACGGATGCAGATACAATGCTGGCTTTTTAAAGAATTGCTAGTCTTTGTATTCTCCTCCTCAGAAACCCAAACCCAATACACAGTGCTCTCCTCTTTTTTTAAAAAAAAAAAAAGAAGCAAACCAGGCACAATTGTCAAGCATACTTGCAATGATGCACCAGCATGCCCAGCCTTATTGGCCACCACCACCGAACACCTTGTCCACCCGCATTGCTCATCAGAACGCCTAAACAACAAACCTGCAAGAAGGAGAGGGAAACACAAGCCTATGGAAGCTGTGGAGGAGCTGCCTAAGGCTTTCTGGCTCCCACGGGCTCCTTCACCAAGCTCCATGTCGATGTTTGACCCCTCGGCTTATTGGGGATCAGGGCTCACATGCAGGCATGAAGTAACCCGATTGCATCCACAGTGCCACAAGCAAAGCCCCTGGGATAAGAAAGTGGTGTAGCATGTCCACAGTCCTCCAAAAACAAGCTGATAAATGTCATCGCAGTGCCACCGGCAATGCTGATCCAGCAAACCACAGCTGCCAGCTGCAGCACCAAGAGCAACCCATCAACACAAAGCTGCACCCACCCAACATGCCCCCAAACCTCACCATAAGCTGGGGCTGCTTGTCAGAGGGCTAAGCTTCATTTCAAAATAAAAAGAAAAAAGAGAAAAAGAAGAAAACTCAGACTACTTCTAAGAGAGCGCGATGAATAAGAGCGCAAAGGAAAGAGCTTATTTTTAAAAGTGGTGAGAAATCCTTTAGCTGCTGTCCTTTTCCCCTCTCCTCAGGTGTGATGGAGGGGGCCTGTGTTCTTATTGATCTGACCCACAACACCCCTGGCAGAGCTCGTTAAAAAAAGGGAAAAGAAAAAAAAAAGCAAGAGAGAAAAACAATGTTCAGCAACACAACATCTTGTTAACTTGGTAAGTCGGGGCAGCCTTCCCGCTTGTCGGCAATCATTCGGGCATTGCCTGCTTGAATAGAGCCGAACGGTCTTGTTCTTAATGGGGTTATTAATAACTGTCACATTCCGAGAAGGTGAAATAATGTGCTTGCTTTCTTTCATAGATTAAAATAAACCCATGGGGAATTGTCCAAGTCCTCCTACTCCCAACCCTTTGTATCCCAAATCCAGCACAGGGGAACAGCAATGCCAGCGCACCCACATGATGCCCCGTCAATGCGACTGTAATTTGGGATGACCGAGGGCAATTAACAGCCTTCAGCAGAACCTGCCCTTCCAGAAGGGACGGGACATGCTCTCTGACAGCGAGTGCTACGTAACGATGCCTCCACTTTTGCTCTAAAAATAACAAATAAATAATAATAATAAAAAAGGAGCACTTGCTGCTTTGTTGTAGTTACAGTTTTGGGCCTAAATATAGCTGAAAGCCTGAGAGAGGAGAGCATGTTTAAGAGACTGTTCAACTGCAGGCAAGAAAAGGGAAAAAAAATCGCAGTCCCTACACGTTAATTTAAAGTTGGAGGTTTTTATATGGATGCTGCCGAGACAGACATAGCTATGAGTAAATATGTCAAAATAATCTATCAAGTGGAAAGCTGGTCCCCGAGCTGTTCAGCGGAAGAGGTAAATTACACAAAGATTATTGCTAGGTTTCCAAAACGTTTCCAACAGGAGAGAAAGGAATGAAAAGGATGAGGTTCAGGGGTCCGTATTAAGTGCTTAGACAGGTCCCATCCCTTTTCCTGCCAGCGGCCTTTCCGAACAGAGGTCCGTGACCTCGGTCATGCTTTTTTCTGGGAGAAAGCTACCCGCCCTGCTCGAGGGGTGAAGAAAGAGCCCACCTTAAAGAAAAGAAACAAACCCCAAATCCAAGCTCTGCCTGAACCGCACTCCCCCTTCGAGGCTTGCCAGTGCTTCGTTCTCCATCACCAAAACAACGTACTGTAAAAGACTGATTAGTCAACTGATAATTGAGTTCTTAAATGTCAAAAACAATATGGTATGAATATTCAGCAGATCGTGCCACTGAAACTTACCTGTTCAATCAACAATGACTAACAGTTTCTATCCCCATTGTTCTTTTCCAGAAATTATGGTAATTTGACTTTTCTGAGGTGACGAACAAGGCTCGCTTAAGGCATACCGGCTTGCAGGTTAATGCGTAATGGGCTGCTTAAAAGACAACTGTTTGGAAGCCGTGCCTGACTTCCATCCCTTTGCATTAGCTTCATCTCGCAGTTCAGGTAGAGGGCCAATTGAATCAAAACTGCGTCAAAGCAGACATGGTTAATCTTTCGCCTCCCGAGAAGGGGAGAACGCAGTACCTAGATTGGAACAAAAAAAATAAAAAGGAAAATAAAGGAAAGCCACCCTGTGACGTTTCCTTGCTTGCTCGCAGAGGTTAAATGCAGCCAAGGGTCAAGGTCAACACACATTTCAGACATCATTTAATTCAACAGGGGAAGGCCTGGGCCATGTTTCATTAAGGGATGCATCTCTGGGTTTTTTTTTAAAAGGGATGCAGAGTGTTAACCTTTGGTCATCACAGTCTCTCTGATATTTTTCCTGTCTAATGTCATCGACATAGCTGGGTTTTGGCTGCACATTCTCCCGCAGCACGCCAGGGAGCTGAGCAATCTAGCCCCATGCTTTGCACACCAGCAGTCATTAAGCAACCTCTCAAGGAAACAATGCTCATAGGAGCTTGCAAATCACACCAGATAAACAGTCTAGGGCAGCATGCTCAAAAAAAAAACCCCACAAAGAAAGAGACGGAGCTCTCTCTTGAAGCTACCCTTCCTTAGAACCTCTGCACACCCTATGTCATCCCCTTGCTAGAGCACATCACTGCTACCATGCCCAGCAGTGTTGTGTGGCACAGGCATCTGGATATGCCCTTGGCAGTTGGAAAAGACCTTGGAATGACACCACAGCAGGGAACCTGAGGGAAAGGGGAAGAAATTAGACCAGGAGAGAGCATTTCATACTGACCTTCAAGAAACAAATTCGCACGTGTTGGGTGACGCGTCCCAGGGGATGCAAGTGGCATGATGCAGTCATGGGTGCTGTGGGACTCACTCTCTGACAGAGAAGTTCAGTGTAACAGCTGAAAGCTCGACAGCTCCCAGGAAGAACTGCAGAGGCATTTCAACATCAAAATACTCCTCATTTTCTATAGCAACCTTGACAGTTCTGTGAAAAGCATCCTCATTTTCCAGCAGCTCTCACGAAAGACTGCAAGTACTCAAATCACTTGAAATTAAGGTGGACAACATCCTCAGTGGTGGAACGTACAAAAACACTTTGGCACTCTCTGGAGAGAGTATGGTGATAGGATGAATATCCTGCTTGCCATTTACCTCCATCGTTTCACTTTACATCATTGCACTACTCCAAATCTAAATATATTCACCCTTCATCTCTCTGTCTTTGGGTTTTCTGCACCATTTAGCTTCAGAGAACTTACCTTCTAGGAAAAAGCCTTTCTGGGAATCATGGTGGAGCTTTATGGTTGTGCCATAGGGCACTATTAAATAAAAACACTTTCTCCGTCATTGCAATCGGGATGGAACAGCTGAGGAGAAAAAAAAGCCACAAAAGTCCCAAACTGCAAGCACCGAATCTCCCCAGGCTTCTCCAAAGTGAGAGCTGATACATCAGAGCCAGGAACATGACATCTTGGTGTTGGTTTGGGACCGTTTATCGTGCCGAGCTCCTGCAGACATTTTGCTGCTGGGGATTGTTCCTGTCACCAGCAGAAACCGAGCGCCCCGACCCCACTCCGGCAGAGCACACAAGTGTGTGTTTAAAGACCAAAGGATTCAGGCTTCTTAAGTGTGTTTTTAATTAACGTGTGAACGCGTCATCCTAAAAAGGGAACTCGGAAGCCTGGCTCTCAGTTACCCAAACCTAGATTTATGGGCTCTCTGAGAAGCGGTTAGCAAAGATGTTTAAAAACAATTAGGCTCTCAGAGAGGCAGATTCAAGCAGCCCAGACTGCTCTCATTATGCTGGAGAATGGGAAAATAAAGCCATTAGGCTCACCAGACAACTAGGTTATTTGTACTATTTTTTTTAATGATTGGTTTCTTTAATAACGCCTTCTGCCTGCAGTGGGAGAAACTCCCTGGCTCACTCTGGTGCTCTGAGTTACTGATGGATGACGCTCCCACGTGACCCGCCAGACCCGATTCTAAGGTTTCATGATGCTATTGAAATGAATAAAAAGGCAATTATCTTTTTTTTTCCCTCAGTAGAGCCTCAGATGCCACTGAGTGCAAAGGCATTGAGGGTAGGAGAACATCCTGCAGCCGGAACGTAGGGGGCTGCATCTGCTTTGGCCTCCCTCCCTCCCAAAGTGGCGCTCCTTATGGATCCTGACTTTGGCCTTGGTCTGCCAAGGTGCCTGTCAGAGCCATGCTGTGTGGCAATGGGACAGAAAAGATCCTGTTAAAACAGCATGAAATGTCCAGTGGAGACAAGGCAGAGGTTAAGGGGAGTTTCTTCCACTCTCTGCAGGTTTGCCATCTCAGACATGGCTGAGTTTCATCCGGTTGCTCCTCTAGCTTCAGCGCATCCTGAGGGAAGAGGGTGTTTCCCCACACACCAGGGTGAGCGAAGGCGACCTCTCCCACATGCACCGAGTTAATCACCATTGTGCCTTTCCTTCACTGCCTGGACCGGTATCCATAATTATACTAACACATGTTTCACGAGTGCGATGGGAGAGTGTTTTGGAGGAATGGAGCCCTGATGGGATAAAATTAATTGCTGAGGTATAAATGGCTATTTATTCCTCTGTGGCACAGGAATTCTCTGTGGACTGGGAGTAACACATGGTGCGAGCAAAGGGCAGGGGATCTGGCCTATGGATACTATTAAGTCATTTCTCTTCCACCCTTACCCAGGCGGGTATTTGGCCTGTGCAAAGGGAGCTGTCTGTTTTTCACCACTCGCGCACGTGCCATCTGCTCCTCGCATTATTTTGGAGCACGACTGTCTAAAAACAACCGGGTGGCGATGGCGCGTTACTAAGAAGTTCCAAACACTCATCCCCGAAACATATTTCAATTACCAAGGCAATCCAAATTTTAATTAGCGAGACCACGGAAGTGTTTCTGACTCCGTGGGCTGTGTAAAAAGAAAAAACCCAAATAAAACCCAAACCTACCAACAAACCCCAAACACAACCCTTCGCTCCTGCAACGGGGACCGCCTTAAAACTTTCCATCCTTCCCAAGCTTATTAAAAATAGAGGAACACCAGATTCTGAGCCCAGCCACAAAGGGTGGCTCCATCACTAAAGACCTGCCTGCCGCTCTCTCCAGCTGCTTCGGTTTTCACCCGATTTATTTCTTTTGCCCCCCGTACACCATCGCTCGCCTCACCCCAGCTGTCTTCGCCCACTCCCAGCACACCAGCCAGGGGCTGGGGAGTTTGTTTTTGCCTTCCGCCGGGTCCACACGCTGCCACGTTCCTACCGCAGGAAGCAGAAAACTAGTTTAACATCTCATTTATTTCGTAGATGAGAAAGTAATTCCCTGCTGAATGATTGTCCTGAACCAACAATTCAGAAAGCAGGAATTTACAGTGCCTGCCAGAGCCGGGAGTGCATTACTGTAGTGCTGGTATATAATGGAGCTGAAATATGTTTTTTTTCCCCCTCCTGTTAGCCTGAAGAGAAAAGCCATTAAATATGATTAAGGTTAAGAGATTGCTAAAATTACAAACAGCCGCCATTCAATTATTTTGCTCTATAAAATGCAACACAGATTGGAGTTATTTCTCCGAAATGTGTTTTTAGAAAATAACATAACACAACTAATGTGGTTTGATGTAGCAAATCAGGTTTCAGATACTCCTCGTAATGCAAAACTAAAAGGTTCATAATTTAACTCAAAGTTTGTAACTTGGAGTCGTCAGGTGCCCACTGCATTAAAAGAAAGTGGTGGTGGTGGGGAAAAACCACCCCAACCCAAAAATCAATCCTGCCCCGATTACTATTCCACAGAGTCATCTAAAAGCTGGAGAGTCAATCAGTTTTATCGCCCATTAAAGCAAAAGACAGAAAAATGCAACAACTCGGCAGAACAGTCACACACTTTTTATGGAGAGTAAATCTCTCCAGCACTTTCTACAGGTTTTTTTGATGTGCCCTAAGGTGGATGCAAGGGCGGCGAGCCTTCCTCCAAAAGGAGGGTGGCTCACAGAGAGAGCTGCTGGTGTGGCATGTATCCCACCGTACCTGGCAGCTGATGCACCGGCAGGTTTGCAGTACCCTGAACAAACTCCACTAAGACGTTGCTTTCTGTCAGCGCCGCACGAGGAGCTGAAGTAATTGGAAAGTTGGTCAAAAAAAAAAAATCTGGATAGGGATATATTAACGGCTAGAGACTGGCGGTTATTACGGTTAATAAAATAGGAGGAATGGCATTATTCTGCTGAAAGCAACACAAACCTCACGGCATCCCCGGAGGCTGGCTCCAGAGCCATTTCCATTAGCAAACGCCAAGTGAGCTCGGCAAGGAGGCGTGCATCGGCCACGGGCCAGTTGCCGGAGGCAGAAAGCAGGGCGGGAGGTGGCAGGGCTTGCTGGATGCTCACACCATACTGGCTGCCGCACCAGCCCCATCCTGGCTACTTGGGTCCAGCGACTTCTCACTTCTGGAGGATTTGCTACCTCGTAGACAGTAACTAAATATTAGTTAGTAATTGCCCACCAGCACTCACGTGCCTGTGGGATTCACAGATTCCCACCAGAGTTATCACGAGATCCCAAAGAGCCAGCATGACACCCGCAAAATGCATTGACTTCCACTTGTTGCAATTTATACACGAGGGTCTCTAGCCGGCTGCAAAGGGTTAACACGTGAGAAGGGGACCATTTGAGGAGTAATTGCATGATTAGAACCCAACAGATCGATAATTTCTTGTAACCATATACATAATTCATTCTGCTAATGTGCTTATAATCATCTAGCACGCACCCACTTAGATCTCGCAACAGCTATTCATTCAGTTATCAGCCCGATGTAAACCAAAGCGCAATGGAGAAAACAAACACAAGGGACGCTCTTGAATCCATGCTGAGGCTCAACCAAGCCGGTGGGTTTCCTGCAAGAATCCAGAACACTTGTTGAAAATACCAGATGCCAATGGATCATCCTCATGGAGACGTTAGTGGTTGATGGCTTCTCCAGCCAGGCAGCAGCTTGGCTTCCCGCTTCTCTCAGCAAACCCAAACCTTCTCCATTTTCTTGGCAAGCCCTAGGGGCATTGAGGATGCCTCTTCCCACCTTTCCCATGGCTAGGTTCCCCTCCCCTTCCCCAAAGCCAGGCTTTGTGGAGCTGCCAGCTCCTATCCATGTCTGGGTGCCTGCCATTCACACAAGACCCCAGCAAGGTCCATGCAAAGCTTTAAAGTTAGCTCTTAGGCTTTCATCCGTGTGAAGGACTATGAGAGCATTAAACGCGGGTGCTCTATGAGTCCCATTCATCACAAAGATGAGCCCATGAGATAGGACCAGTGCACCAGACCCAGTTCTGCCACAGTCGCCCCCCTCTCCCTGAAACACTCCCTACAGTAAAACACCTGAGAGATTAATAATTTTATCCTAAATCAAGGAATTACTGATGGTGGGCAAGATACAACCCCTGCTAGCAAAGACAATACCATTTCTTGTAAAGCTCACAAATCACACTGCCGTGACCATAGCAGGCAGGCTTTCCATAGCTGCTGCTACTTAAACCAATGCTGTGCATCTGATCACCCCCTGTATCTGTGTGCCAAAAGCACTTCGGTGGTGCAAGGCTTCGGGTGGTCCCTGGGTTTTGCTGAGTTTCTGGTGTCCTCACGGAGCCAGCTGGGCCATCCAGGACATCCTGGTTACACTCTTCCCCCAAGAAACTTTTCCTTGCCAGCACCACCCACAGACCAGTCTGAAAACTCCCAACATCTCCCCTCCTTTCTGCTTACTACCTGAACAGCTAGTCGATGCACATGAAATCATAGATAACTCTCTATCTGACAGGTAATTAGCTGCAGGAAAAAAAAAGCAAATTAAAAACAGAGACCGTATTAATAACCATGTGCAAGCACATATTCGTCTGGAGATGCACGATGAATTACTTCAATTTACAAAAAAAACCCTGGTTTATCTGCTGTTAGGAAAGGATACATCTTCATTTCTGCTCACGGTTGCGAATTTTTGCAGCAGACAGGGAGGAAGGTGAGATTCTAGCCCCCCTCTCCCCAACCCTTCCCATCCCATTCCAGAAGTGCCACATCCACCAACAGTTCCTGCCAACACTTGTCCATACCCATGCCAATATTCCAGGTGGGAGTTGGAAAGGGAAGGAGTGGATGCATCCTGATAGTTCTTGCTATTTTGAGGAGAAAAAGAAGAAGAAGAAAAAAAAAAGGCAGGAAAGGAGTCGCAGCTGTTTGCCGGCACCGCAGCCATCGCCAGGCTGCTGGTGGGATGGAGAGGCTGCTGGACAAAAGCAGAACTGGGTTTGAAGCTGCAACTCTCTGGTGAGCCTTGTGCCAAAACCCAGGGATAACAGCCATGCAAGAGGAAGCGCCATTACTCCAAAAGCACTGTAAGCACTTTCAGGGGCAAGTTGTGTTATAAAAAGAGGCAAAAAACAGATTAAAAAACCTCAAACCAAAAACTCACGGTGTAGACCTGGCAGAGGAGAATTGAAGACAGAGCTGTGGGCCAGACTTTTCCCAGGACAAGTGGCTCCTCCTCAGTCCGGTGGCAGAAGCAAGGTAAGAGCGTAGGTGAGCACTGCAATTTCCTTCAAGGCTCATTGATTCCGAGTTTAATATTTAACACTGAATTTCAATTACACAACTGGTAATATTCACTTAATTAAAAGCACTGTCCTAGCCCGGTTGGCTGCAGCCGGAAGGAAGGAAAGGCCACAGCACTCATCCCTTCACCAACCTGCTCCGAGCAAAGGACCTGAGCAGGTGCACGTCTCAAGGATGACAACAAGGACCCAAAGCACTGGTACTAGGGTGCTAGCCCACCGCCTCCCTTCAAAAGAAAGGCTGCCCTATAGCAACGTGAGGGTTTCACCTCTGCTTCTGAATACTCATGGCCATTTTAACCCCGGTGGTGAAAGCCAGCAACTCAAAACAACGTGGAGATGTCATTAAGCTGGGGCTGACTGCAGCATGCCAGAAGCCCAGAGCCCAGTGCTGCTGGCTGCCTCCCATCCCAGGCTGGGTATCGCTCCACCTGCAGGATGCGGGGACGGATGCTGTCAAATACAGCAACACGTCTCCCCCTCAGCAATTAGGGGGGAGCTGTGAATTAAGAACACAACCTCTGTCCCAGGAAGGGGTGCAAGGTGCAAGCAGCAGCACAGCAGTGCTCTGAGCTATTCTCCTCCTCCTCTTCCTGCTTGCCCTGCAGCCTTCCTGGTTTATGGGAAACATGGTTACTTTAGGATTAGGCTTCCATTTGATTGTCATCAAAGGGTCTGGTCACCACACATTTGCTTAACACAAGACCTTTCAGGTGGCATCAAATGTAACATGGTTTGACAGATTCGGGATTAAACACCAAAGCCAGACAAATCCATACTTTCATAGGAGGCCCCAGTGGATACAGCGGGACAGGCAGGATTAGAAACAGAAAAAGAAAGAGAAAAGGGAAGGAGACAGACATGCACACAGACAAAACCTGGCTGCTTCTGCTCATGCCAGGGTTTTGCTGTGGCAGTTCTCTGCCTGCTCTGCTCCATGGGGAAGGGGGTCCTTTGCTCTCATTGTCTCCCCTCCAGGATGCTGCTCGTTGATTTAATTGCCCTGACCCCTGCTTTTACCAACTTCTTGACTCCTCTGGTGCCCTAGGCAAGGCAGGGGCTGGCTGCAACACAGCCTCACCCAGTGAGCATGCCGTCCAACACCGCATAGTGCACTGCAAGGGTTGGGTCTCCGCAAGCATGGCTGGAAACAGAGATAATTAGCTAGGCTTGTCAGCTTAGGACTTTCAGGGTGCAAGCTCTGCTATTTTAACCCAAAACCTCAAGTTTTTACAGCTCCGCCCTGCCTTGGACAAAGAGAAGCTCAAAGCAAACATGTCCGATTGAACAGTGTGCTTAATGTGTAACGAGGGAAGGGTGGGTGGGGGGCAGGGCAGGGGCAGGCTGGATAATCAAATAGTCCCTTCTGCCTTAAAATTAGGCTGCTAATCTGGGGAAAATTGGAACATGAGGTGTTTGCTCCCCAGGACGGTCAGCACAATGGCGCTGGGACTAACACCACGGTGCATTAGCCAGGCTGGACCAGTTTTGCCATGTTACCTGGATTATTGGCACAAGTCCCCCAAACGCTTCTGCAGCGTAAGCCAGGGCTGCTTGGCAGCTCTTCCCACACCTAGTACTTTCTGCCTCATGTGAAACCACCTTTTTTTTTAAGGGGGGGGAAGGAAAAAACCCACCCACCTCAGCTGTCAGTCATTATTTGCAACCGGCTGCTCACAGCTTCAGCTCTGCCACGCCACTCACTTTGCCCTCCCATCCTTCAACACCTTGCTGGGAAGCAGCAACTCCCACTGCAGTTGCTTTGGCACATGCTGGGAGCGCCCAGATGCTCTTTCCAGACTCACAGAGGTCCATCCTGCCCTGGTAGCCCACCCTAAGCCTCCATGCCAGCCCCCAGCCCTCCCTCAAATTGTATATCTGGAGTCATAAACAAGCGCATCCGCTCCAGGAGAAAATTGGAGCTACGGCCAGTCACCAACAGCAATTTCCAGTAATTAAACGTGAATTAATTGATTTACTGAGTGACGCGCTTGCTTTATGTATGGTGTTTTTATTAAGCAACTAAGGTTTGCTAAGTCATTTCCAAGGCATATTTATTAGCATGGCATAAATCTGAGTAAACAAGTTATTTTTCATTGTGGGAGTAATTAAAAGCTACTGTGTACTTTTATTGGAGAGACTACCCAGCCAGGGCTGGGCTTTAGGAGGCTTCGCCCCTCCCTGTCTGGCACCCCAGGCTGCACTTCATCCCCCTGTAAAAATTACCCCTGGAGCTTTACCTCCTTCTCAACTGCAAAACAGCCCCAACACCAAGCTCTTGCTCGGATTTATTTCCCACCACAACATCCTTTGGTCGGCACAAGGACCGAGGAGCCACTGCTGTCGCCCTCCTCCACACCCCCTCCCTCTTCACCTCCCCAGCTTGCACAGAAAGACTCCAAAGGAATTTTTTTCCTCTTTTTTTGGGGGGGTCTCACGATTAAAAAATTGGCTCTGCAATGCTTTATGCATGCATCTGTTATGCTAAAATAATCATCCTTCCTAACCATGCCCACCTGCTGTCTTTTTCAATTTTAAGTATTTCTAAGTAGCAATCAAATCAGTATAATTTGTTCTTTATCTCAGAAAAACCATTGTGAAAGAAAAATGTGACCATTATGTTACATCAGGGAAAAATACAAGCCCTTTATTTTCAGCCTTCTCTCTATTCTATCAGCTCTCTCAGTCGTCATTATGCACGTCGTATTTAATATTGCTCAAATGAACAGAGCTTTCTTTAATCACTGCAACCTTTCTCCCTTCCCTGAGCTCCCTCCTCCCCAAGGTTAAGGCTTCCCCCCCCCCTTTTTTCCTTTTTTTTTTTTAAAAATTCCGATACATAAATACTCGTATTATGAATGCATTAAGGGTTTCCAGGAGACAGCTCCGTGGATTTGTTTCGGGAGCTGGCTGCTATCGGCAGCATTACCATCAGCTGCTATTGTGAAAGGAGCTGGATCCCTGCGAAAGCAGGATGCTCTGGGGCAGAGCCACCACCCACTGGTTGCTCCAGGGAGATCCAAATAAAAACCTGGGCAAATATTGACTCTGTCCTCAATGCTGAGATCAGGGTGGACTGCTGAAACGCACCCAGGTTGTTGTCACAACATCCAGCTCCACAGCTTTCAATAAAGCCCGCAAACCAGAAATGACTGCTTATAGGCTTGCTGCACAGGTAAGGAGGAGACAGAGGCCATTAAGGTTTAGACAAATCCCTTCACATGCTGAGAACGTGTCACAAGGCACAGACTTTGGGGGAAAATGCCCTTCCCTCTCTATACCATGGCAGCAGGAGAACGAGCCCCTGACAGAGAGTAGGGCATGTGATTTCTCACCTGTTGCTCAGCTCAAGACATACACCCTGCTTATTTAGATGCCTGTTAGCTCAGTGAGTATCCAAACATCTTCCCACATCCCCCCAGGTGGGCTGTAATCCCAGTGCAAAGAGGTAGCCAAGTGCCAGCATCCCTCCTCTCACCCACCACTGCTTGTTCTCGCTGTCCCACACCACCCAGGGGACTTGTTGGCAGAGGAAGGCAACAGCTGGCTTCGCGCATCCCCTTCCCCTCCTCCCCAAGCACACAGCAGCCAGGGAACCTGCAAACACAGCACGGCCTCTCAGTCACACACTGGACATTAGCCTATCTCAGTGAACCCTTCCCGGGACATGGCCACAGGAGCCACATTGCCATCAGCAGAGACATGAGATGCTTACAGCATCCCCGGGTCTGCGAGGAATCAGGCCTTGGAGAAACTCATCTTCCAGCCTAAAGACCTCACAGCATGTTTGGGAAGAACAGAGACTAAAAATACACACTGCCGCTGCCTTCCTTTTCCCCTCCCCAGTGCCCGTTCTAAACGTCAGTGCTGTTTGTGGGAACATCCTCCCCACCATCACAAAAGCTCCTCTCCCTCCCTCCTGCAACGTTATCGCCATCTACGTGATTTCTGAGCACATCTCTGATAGATCACAAGAACAGCACACAGGGCTCAGATCAGCAACCATGAAGGCAGGGCTGGGGGCCTGGAGAGGTGTCAAGCCTTTCCATTCATTCAACAGTGTGCTCCCTGCACCAGCTCCTCAGCTCTCCCGGGATGCTGTGCTGAACAACAGCCAGCCAAACCCACACCTTTTTTACACCCCCCCTTTTTTTCCCCCCCTTCTAACCCAGCTGTGGTTCATACAAGTGGCAGTTTCTCCACAAGTGCACACCCAGGAGTGACAGTGGATGCGGCTGAGCCTGCCTGCTCTCGGAAGCAGCCAGCAAACGCTGCGTAGGCCATATGGAAGCAAAGTGTTGAACCATTGGCAGCAGCCCCTGCCCGATGCCACACAAGTCTCCCAGCCAATTCTGCAGCTTTGCACAGCAAAGCGAAAACCCCCGACTCCTGTCACCACAGCTTTGCACTTGGGCCAAGGGCAATGCTAACACAGGGAATTGGGACCAGATCAGTGTCCAGGATGGGAGAGACACCCCTCTTTGACTTGAAGCGAGCTACTTCGTGCCTGCACATCTTGGCATAGCAAGGGCAGCATTCCCATCGCCTTGTTTAAATCGGAAGCTTGTCCAGGACTGTCCCAGTGATGTACATGTGTGGAGTGGGGAGGCTCTGAGCTGGTCTGGGTCCCAGGAAGGTCACCCCAAAGCATGACAATGGCATTCTAAGTCTCTCTGTAGGGCTGTTGGATCAGGAAGCAGGGAGATTTTTGGGCTGGCTTGCTGCTTTGGCTTCCTGTTCCAGCATGTCTTTCGCACATGCTCTCGCATCCAACTCAGCTACACTTAGCAGATTCTACTTTCCATAAATAAAAATTAAACAAACACTTAACGAGCATCATGCATATTAATACCCTCCAGGTGAAGGTTAGTATGAGCCGTGATTGTGGCAAATCCGCATTTGATTAGATTGACTTGAAAACAGGGGAGATAAACAACTCACAAAAGCCTAAAAATTATAGTAATTTATTCTTTTGACCTCTGCGAGTTCCTTGGTTTTATGCAACTTCAGCCTCCTTCGTGCAACGGGATTTTTCCCTACTCAGTGAGCTTCAAAGCAGCAGGTGCTGGCACATTACACGCAACTCCGCTCCCCTCACGTCGCTCGCCACATGTGCGGTATGGCTGCTGTGTAACCAGCCAGAGCTGTTGGCTCAACTGTCTCCCAAAAAGCTTCCTGTCAAAGCAAGACACACAGTATGGGTCCCTCCGCTGAGCTCATGGCAGGAGGTCAAGCCAGGCCAACAAGGATGCTCCAGCCACAGACAGGGAGCTGGTGGCTGGCTCAACCACCACTAAAGGCAACCTGGAAGTGCCTACCCTGTGCCTGGAAGTTCCCCCTGGGGTCCCAGCTCTGCCACCGAGCAAAAGATGCCATCACTGGAGAAGCACCAGCAATGCTCTCCAGTAGATGGGCAATTATTATTCATTCATTTCCTGTTTGTGGTGACAACGCTAATCACAGCGGGCTCCAGGAGAAGGATGCTAATGAAGACGTGATGCGGGCAGCAGAGTCCGCAGCCATTTCTCAATTCATTAGCATCCTGTCACTCCGAGGGGCTACCGTGGAGACCCATGTTCCCACCTTTCACCGAAACATGATGGGATAATAAAGCAACGCTCTTTTCAGTCCTGGGGAAAGCCGAACGCCTTCCTTAAGCTCCGTGGGTGGTACAACAAATGCCTAAAATGAAAGATAACAAACAAGAAACAAATCCCTAGCACCCAAATGAGCAAGGACGAAGGACCGTCTTACATCCCAGCTTGCCCACAGGGCTGGCCCAGCACCCATCCCTCCTCCATGCAAAGCAACACAATACCCACAGCAAGGAACAGCCCGGGTAATAGCAGAAAAGCTTTATCCATCAGCAAAGATGCGGGTCACATGTGATATCAGCTCTCTGGAGGTCCTGACCACTCTCCACGGGCCTGAGAAAGTCAAATGTCTCCTAACGCAGGTGCCCCAGCAAATACCACCTCTTCAGCAGGGCAGATACACCCCAGCAGCTTGATGTGATCAACAAGCCCATTGCAGCACTGAATCAGAGCAGGCCATGACGCCACATTCTCCAAAAAGATGGAGCACCCCGTAAGTGGCCTTGAACCATCTAATGGACTCCCGAGGTGACATGAGAAGGGATAAGGCAGGCATTTGAACACAACTACAAGCATCCTGCTTTGCTGCCTTCAGGTTTCTGTTGCTATTTCCATCACCACGGTTTCTGAACTTGACTTCCACTGGAAATAGAAGCGCCATATGTTACCAGCAAACATTCAGATGAGCTGTGAGGCTCATGCAAGTATTTACTAAACCTGGAGGGACGCAGTTTCTGCTGATCTCCACTCTCTTGACAGCGGTTTTGTCATCCAACCAGGGAATTGCAGCAGTGCCACGCAAGCCGCTGCCGGCTCCAACACCGAGGCTGGCAAACATCTGGCACAAACGCTTTGTAGAACCTTCCCCAGCCCCCCATGACACTGTCTGTCCAGACGATGTGGGATGAAGTGAGCAAACAGGGATTTGTTTTCGATAACCCAAGAGGCTGCTGCAACAGGGGGAGATAACCCCAAGCCCTCTTCGCATGACGGGGACTGGGCCCAGATGCTGGCCCTGAGGCAGAGCAGGATGGGCAAGCATTGGCAGCATCCAGAAAGCACCGCATACCCCTCCCGGAGACCTTGCACTTCGGTTATTAAATTTCACTCCCTCTCCCTTGGCTAGCGCTTTGCTTCCCTCGCGGCCTCAGCTGCAGCACAATATAATTTGAGCTGTGAAAACGCAGTCAGCACATCTCACCGCTGTTGCCTGAGCCGTCCCCGATTTTGTCAGCTTTCCACGGTTGACAGCGTTTCCCGATGTTAAACGGGTTTTGCGGATGAGCGGGGGCAAGCTATGGGGGTAAGGGATCAGCAAGGGGAGAGGAAGACCGAGCGGGATGTGGAGAAGGCAAGAAAGCAAACAGGAAGGCTGAAAAACAGCCCCTTCTTCAAGGGGCTCAGAAATAAGCCGGAAGTAAAGCTTTGCCTTCCTGGCAATTGCTGCCCCAAGGATGCATAGCGCCCTCAAAAAGCTGGAGCTCTGGGGGTGCAGGATGTGGGGAGAAATCCCCTTTCAGCAGGGAAAATTGCCTGGGCCTTTTGGTTCTGCTTTACTCCAGTT
The DNA here is from genome assembly GCA_013400835.1 of Zapornia atra. Lineage (NCBI taxonomy): Eukaryota > Metazoa > Chordata > Aves > Gruiformes > Rallidae > Zapornia > Zapornia atra. The sequence continues at coordinate 150,041 of VZTU01025863.1, forward strand.
CCTCAGGTAGCACTTACAGTAGCCCTGAATGACCAAGAACGGGGGTTTGGGGAGCATTTTTGGGTGATGAGCCCTTTCCAGCCTGGCAGCAGTGCCACCTCCATGGCACAGATGGGGAAACTGAGTCACTGCCTCTCCACATCCCCAGAGCCCTCACAGACATGGTGGAAAGAAAACACCCTTGCTCCCTTGCATCCTCTCTGTGTGCACAGGGAGCCTCCTGTGTCCATCACTGCACTCTCTACGTTGCAAACACAGGGATGAAAGGATGGAGAAGCTGAGCACACACTCGCACAGAACAGACCTCTCCTGATGCACATTCCTCTCAAAAAACCACTCGAAAAAGAGACAAGTGTCCCTCCCCGTGTGCACAAAGGGTTCTTTTCCATATAGTCTCNCCATGCACTTGCATTTAATTAAAAGCATCTATGTAGGAATGAGATTAATTAATTCTCCGTCTACCCGAGAGTCCTCTCATTGTGTGTGCTTACACGCAGCATTTTAAACGCTGCCTCTCCACCATCTCCAGGCTGGCTGTCTCCAGACAGCACTTGGTCTGGTATTCCAGCTCATGCTGTGCCAGCCCAGCTCTCATAAAACTGATGAGGAAGCATGTGGGGCCAGCCCTTGGGACACACACACGCATCAATGTCATCATCAATGCCACCATCCGTGCCACCCATCAACACCAACTCCAGGTTCCCCACAAGCCAGTGAGCCAGCAGCCTGTGAACGGCTGCTCTCCAGTCTACCCTTTCCCTGAGATGCCTGCCCATTTCTCGACGCAGGTCGAGCGCAAGCATAGCAAAGGGTGACAGCTGACAGAGCTCCATGTTTAACCCTCCCGAGTGACAGGAAGGGAACAAAGGCGGGGGGTGAACAAGGCCTTTGGCTGTGGAGAGGTGACTTTAAGCAGAAGCAAAGTTATTCACAGGGGTGTCAAAGCCGCAGGGTGGTCCTCGGGAGCACCAGGCTCACTTCACTGGTCACAGGGGGGTCAATAACAACAGCGAAAGCTCCCATGTTACAGAAGAACAGCAAGAAAGGATATGCTGAAGCAGTGGAGCAATGCTGCCTGCAGCTCTCCTGCCTTTCAGTAGCAGCACTGAGCCACCTGTGTATGCAGTGCTGTTATTTATATAGCATGGCTGATGCGACCGTGGGAACTGTGGCCCTGGGTTACCCTGTGCTTGGCTTCGGGCACATGGGGGGAGCCACAGGAGCACATGGGAAGATTGGGGAGGGTGTTACGGTGCTGCCAGGCAGGGAAAGGGGCTGGGATCCCACCAGCTCCAAACTCTCTCCAGCATAACTGCCTGCCCCGATGGCTTCAATTACTTTTCCCTTGGTGCCATTCCTTACGGTGCCCATCCTCTCACTGCTAGGCGAGCCCCAGCCTCCCACAGCCCATGGTTAACTGCTGGGAAATGCAGGGCATTGCTGCTCCTGAACACGGGACTGGGGGGATCTTTCTGACACGACAAGAATGTGGAGCTGGATGCTGCCAGCCACAGGACAGGGGCTAGTGACAGCACCAGCTGTTAGCAGGGATGCTGGGCAATACGCCTCTGAGGGAAACACACAGCTTTGCAGAGAAGCAAACCCACATCAAGCATGGCTGTTTCTATTCCGGGAATGTGACTGGAATGGTTACCAGGGGAGAAATCAGGAATGGCATCCCAAGCACTTTGGAGAAGATGCTCTGTGCTGGCATCCTAGCATGGTGTGGTGCTCCCACCCCTATGCCTAGCTGTGGTGTGTGAGAGCTTGGCAGGGAGCCCCACTCTCCCTTTCCTGGACAATTGGACAGGTCCCAAAAGCATCCCTGTATTAAGGGAACAGATTTGCACCCCACTTCCTAGAGGCTGTTGTGCTTCCCCTGAATTCCCCATGATAAATCCTTATCAGGAGCACCCATGGCAAGACTGTGGTGACTTTGTTCACTCGTATTAGCTCTGCGCTCTCAGCCAGTTTATACAGATCTACTGATAAACGTTTTGACATATTTTCCTGACTTTGGGGGAAAAAAAGCTCCACAAACCAGGAGTGAAGGAAAAGAAAAGAAAAGAAAGAAAAAAGAGTCTCTGCCTGCCCACACTTCAGATAGCGCTTTAGACATGAAATATTCCTCGCCTTTCAGCCACGTAGGGTCTAAAAACCCAGTAAGTGCTTCTATCTCCCCAAATAATACATCATCGTTCCTTTCAAGTCCACACTCTGGCAGCAGCTCCTGAGTCTCACTCCCGTTGTGAGCCATCGTACCTGAGCTGCCTGCCCCAGCATCCTCTGAAGGGTGAAAGCATCCTCCACGGCCTGATCCTCCGCCTGCCTCCTCCCCTGCCAGCCCACAGAGGGCGAAAGGCTGCACATGGGATCTTCAGAGCCGATGCAGGATGCTCGGGCAGCACTTATCTCCTCCCCATGCACATCTCTGCAGCATACACAGGCAATTCAGTTGCTCACCTTTACCTTCGGTGCCAGGTCTTCCCCTGTATTGCTGATCTTTCATTCATCTCCATTCAGAGCAAAGGCTTTCTAGGCAGAGCAAGAAGTGGGTGTTTTGCCTTCCACTTGGATATTGGGACTTTTGAAGCTCCAAACTTTTTTTTGGATGCCCAGGCCCTGTGTGTACGCCCACCACCTCCCTCCCACGCAGCCCCAATGCTGTGCTCAGACAGACAGAGGTTGTGGCTGCATCCATAATGATACTGGTATCCAAGTTGTAGCTTCATCCCTCCCTGAACACAGGGTTATGCAAAAAGGGGAGGGTGCCAGCCTGGCCGAGCCAAGGAGCACAATCTTCCAGTCCTCTCCAGGCACTCTGGCCAGGGATGGAAGTTTCCAACACCCCTTCCACACAATTGTTTCCTCTCTGCCAGATTTACTGTCCTGCTATTAGCCCCGATTTGCTTGCCTGTCATTTGGACAAACACTGATGGGCAGAACCAAGCAAGGCTCTCGCCCCTCCACCACCTCCTTTTTTCTTTTCCTCCCCCCTCTACTCTACCCTACCCAGAGCCATCAACAACATCACAGGGAAAAGGATGAACAACTGACCCATAAAACAAATACAAGGCTTGCAGTTTCTGATAAAGATTAAATATTGTCGGAGTCATGACTAGATAAAAGCTAGCGGAAGAAAAAGCCTCAAACCTCCACAGAGCTCAGAAAGCCTCCAGCGTACACATACACACACACACGTTCTAGGAGACATCTCTCAGGTCTTCTGGGGAGTTTGACAATGGGAACATTACAGTTTTAAGGAGGCAGCAAGGGGCTCTCATCAAGCAGCATCATAAGGGAAAACCCCCACCGCAGGGACACCCACGCACACCTCACCACAGGGCACACGTGGCACAAGCAGGCTGAGGTGTACAGCATGAATACACCAACTATAACAGCTCCCCCAGACCTCAAGGGCTTTTGGTGGGTGTGATCTGCTTTCCACCCTCCCCCTGCCCAGTCCCAACAGGGAAAGCTGCCAGCTGCACCAACAGAACCAGAAGGAGTTTCCACCCAATGCACACAGGGACAAACACCCTGGGCAACTCCTGCTCCTAGTTTCCCTTCACATCACTGCATAACCACCGGCTGAAGAGCCCCAGACACCCTGCTGCAGGTTTCATTCCCTCCCCCACAACTCTCCATAAGTTTCTCCAAATCAGGGAGCTCCCAGGTGTGCTTCTACACAGCCCCAAAAGCCCCAACACAATACACAGACAGCTCCAAAAGCCCCAACACAATACACAGACAGCTCCAAAAGCCCCAACACAATACACAGACACCCCCACTCCCCTTACCTGCAGACCGCCTGTCCCTGCACCTCCACAGACTGTGCCTGCTCTGGGCTGAGCACTAAATACCTGCTGAGCACTAAGTACCTGCAGGTGCTGGCATCATTTGGCCCAGCTGGGCAGGCAGGGAGGGATCCAGCCCAGCCCATCACCATGGCTCATGCTGCTGGGGCTGTCCCCATGCCAGGGATGCCGGGGACCGCTTGCTGCCCCATGGGAGCTGCCGTGCATCCTAAGTGAAAACCCATTTTCCTATCATGGTGCCCAACTGCTTGGCTTGCCTTATGCACACCCACATTTCCAAAGGTGCGGGGCTGGAAGGTATCCAGCTCCCACTTGAGCTGGGTCTGTTCCAAGTGCCCCAGACTTGATAATGTGTGGTGCAGCTGAGCACTCGCAGGCAAAACGGTGATGCTTTGTTGAGCCTTGGTCAAAAGCAGCTTGCATGGGGGGCTCCCAGGTTGCAGAGATGCCTGCTCGGAGATCGATGCTGGCACACCTCTGCCCCTCAGCTGGTCACTCTCCCCAAAACCCCAGAGGCACTCCGGGGCTCTCCATCCAAGTGGGCAAACACCAGCCAGAGGGTTAAAGTGGTGGCACGGCGAGCGTCAGGGCTGCGCTCGGCAGCAAATTAGACATTTAAAAACTGAGGAGGGCGACCGGTGAAGATTAAATGCGTTATGGATTTGCTGGAGGAGAGGCGAGCGAAAGCAAAGGTAGATCATTGACACCCCTCAGGCAACAGGGTGAAGATTTGTTTACGTACCGGTGTGTAATCAAGTCAGAATGAATGCAAGGCACGGGGCCTTAATTTTTCATTTGCAATCAAGGCCACGTACACCTTCTCTTAGTCACAGAAAAACACCGCCGTTCCCCGTGTTCCTGCTCAAGCAGCACTACCCAGAGAAGGGAAAATTGCCCAGACGTAATGGGGCTGATTACCTGCAGGGAGCAGCCAGGGAAGGAAAGCTCCTGGGGCTGTGGGCAGGAACGTGGCTCCTCAGCAGGTCCAGGTGACCAACAGAACGATGCTCTGGGCACTGCATTCCCCCCTGCCCAGGCCAGGGGCTGGTTTGGGAACATCCCTATGTGCTGTGCCGGATGAGCCCCCTGGGATGCTGCACCTGACCGGGCTGGAGCTTGTGCCTGTTTTAAAGGGCTGTTTTCCAATGCTGGGAAGGGGAAAATTAAGATCATGTCACTGAAGCCTCACACTTGACTTGTGGTTCTGCCAGACTCGTTGAAAGGGCTGTCGGAACAAGTGTTGATGCCTGGGTCTGGTTTGGGAAGGGTGGAAGAGCCTGCAAAACACGAATGCTGGGGGCACGTCTGGCAAGAAGCAGGCTGATGTGGCGGGGAGGCTTTTTCCCTGTGAAGGAGCTGGGCACCGGACTGTGCATCCTGTCCAGGAGACAGGCCAGCACAGCAGGCACTCCTGGGAAGAGAAAATGGAAAGCTGACCGTGGGCATAGCAGTGGAGAGGAGACAAAAACCGAGAGAGGGTGCAGAGGAGCTGAGGAAGGCAAGCATGCAGAGCCACAGGCTGGAGACTTGTTGAAATTCTTCTGGAGATCCATTTTGAGGAGCTGCTGCCAAGCCATCGACTGCGTGAGCAAGGTGCCAGCCCCAAGGGAGGCCAGAGAACGGAGTACAGAGGAGAGAGGAGGGCATGTGATCAAATATTCCCTTTAATCCCAGCTGCCGTCATGTCTCCCCTTTGCTCATTTCATGTGCACCTGCCGGGCGTGTGCTCCAGTGGGTGAGGTGACTCCAACGCTGTTTGCCCCACTTGCTGCAGCGAGCAGGTGGAGGTGAGGACTCCCAGGGGAGGGATGGTGATGCTGGGATGGATGCTTAACCCAGGGTGCCCAAGCAGAGGGCTCTGTGCCCCAAAGGATGCTCAGAGCAAGCATGCGGGTACTCAGGGGAGATGCAAAGGACAAGGCTGCTCCTGGTGGGATGTGAGGCGGCTTTGTCTGAGCCACTTGCAGGAATTGAGGTTTCTAGAGAGCCAAATGCAGCATTGGAAACTGCCAGCCGGCTTTTGCAAACAGTCCCTGCTCTTCCCTGGCCCTTTGTGTCTCAGGATCTTTTTGAACCCCAAGGATTCTGTCCGCTTTTATGCTCCCAAGGTAGAGAAAATGCTCCCAACCCCACAGGGAGCGAGATGGAAGTAGAAGGACAAAGCAAGGAGCAGAGCTTACCCAGGACAGGAAAGCATCGCAAGCAGAGCGAGCACTGAGTCTGGCTGCTTGGTCCCCATCCCTGGGCTCTGTGCCCCCAGCCTGTGGGGTCTCCTGGGGCAGCTCTTGGCACGTCTGGCCTCAGCTGCCACACCTTTCCCCGCTTACCTACAGTTGGCTTATCCAGAGTCTGTGGCCTTAACTATAGTCTGTTTCTTCAACTAACGTTTGTTTCTTCATCTAATGTTTGTTTATCTAAAAAGTTTGTTTATCTAAAGCTGGTTTCTTCACCTCACCTTGGCTTCCTTAGCTCAAGTTTCTGCAGGTTGGAAGACAGCAGCAGGGCAGGCAGAGCTGTGCCACCTGCAGAATTACCTTTTCTCTACCTTCCCCACCCAGCACCCTGCTCTGTACCCGCTTGCATTCTGCAGGCAAAGCCCATGATGTGCCATGGGGAACGTCCTCACAGCCACCTCCCGAAACGGGACAAGTCCAGTTTAAACTTTCCACCCATTAGACCAAAATGTACAGATTTGGAGGATAAAGCACCAGCCCGAGGCTGAAATTCGGGGCTGCGATTCAGTTTTTTCCCCTGACTGAAACGACAGACCCGGGTAACGCAGCGTTCCTGTGAACTCAGAGGACGGCAGCACATGTGAGGGAGATAATCTATGGCAAAGTGCTGGCAAACCTTCTTCATTCTGACCCAGGGCAGGGGGACGGGTCCCAGCAGCATCACCTCCCATGGCTGCATCTCTCCAGCCCAGAGCGAGGATCTGGCCCTGGGAGGAGGAGGACAGGGAGGGGGGCACGTCCCCACCCGATCGATGCCGTGCAGAACAGACATTATCCCAGGCGGCACGCCACCAGCCGCTGCCTAGAAAATGGGATTGGATCTTCAGAAAAAGCTATTAGCCCGTTGTCAGGACCCTCTGATGAGAACTGACTGGCCGGCGCAGATCGATGCTGCCAGCCGCGCGGTCGCACCTTGCCCCAGCTCCCCACCTGCTTTTTTTTCCCCCAACAGCGAGCGCATTTCAATCCCCAAGCTCAGCAACGGGGGACATGTTCAGCCGACGTCACTTACAGTGGGGTATCCTTTGTTGCTAATTACTTTCTGTGGCACAAGCATTCATTCAAAGCCTTGACTTTCAGCGGCAGAAAGGGCGGCAATTATGCAAGCCAGAATCATTTACTCATTAGGTTTTCAAATAATTCCTTGCCAAATTTGGAAGATGCAAACCAATAATTTCAAAAACTAACCATTGCATTACCCAATAAAATAACTGGGCCATCAGGACCAAAGGACTTCTGCAACGGTCTCCGCGAGCGGCAGGGGAGAGAGAGGGCGAAATTGAGATTTAGTTTTGTAACATTAATTTTTTTTTTATTAAGAAGACAGATATTTTATAGTACTTCTTTTCCTTTGTAAAAATGGTATACGTGAACCAATACAAAATGTGAATGGGAACAGATGGATATGCGTTTTCTTACATTGTAACATCTTCCATGGACACCTTAAAACAGAACTGGCCTAAGGGGAAAAAATAAGAAGGCCGGGTGAATAAAGAACAAGGTTGTTTATCATCAGTTCCGCGTCCTTCATTTGTGATACTCCTTTAAACAAGGTTGTTCTTTCTTCACGCTTCGAAATCCTAGTGATCTAAAGCTGTACAAAGTAATACTCAACAATACATTTCAAACAGTGCACTGTATACTGAAGAAAAAATACATAAACCAATATACAACTAAAATTCGTAACGTCCTGTTTTTTCATCCCGCTATTTATTATTTTTTTTTATTCTTTTCTTGGTTTTTTTTTCTTTTTCCAATGTGTGGGGCCGAAATTTTGCAATCTACCTGAGACGGAAAACACCAATCAATCAAAAACACATGAACCTGAGACATGTCAACAGCGTAAGTCAAAGTTACATCGGTAACACTGCACTACTGTACACTTCCAAAACAGAGATGGGCTGCTCAAAACCAGGATGCCAAATCCCGCGACTGACGACGGGGGAGAAAAAAGAAAGAAGAAAAAAAACCAAACCACAAATCCCCACCACAACCCCTGNCACAAACCCCCCCCACACCCCCGGCCCCCCCCCTCCCCAACCCCTCCCCACCCCGAACTCCCAGGCGCTGACCGCTTCTTGGCCAAACGGTGCTCGGGTAAGAGCTGCGCTCGACAAGACGTGCTCGGGGGGGAAAAAAAAAGCACAAAAAGAAAAAAAACCCAAAAAGAAAAGGGGAAATTTCTGCGAGGTTCTCCTCGCTGAAGGGGAAAGACAGAATACTGCTGGAGAATGGACTCGCTCTTTGCCATCAGGCCATCCCGTTCCCAAAGGACTCCCGCACTGTAATGGTTCTGCCAAAAACAACCCTTACAAGGAAAAAAGCTAAAAAAAAACCCAACCAAACCCCAACCCCAAAACCCAACAAAAAAGCAAAAACACACATGACAACGCTCCCCCTCCCCCCCCAAAACCCCTACAAATAAACCAACCTGACGCTAAGATTAATGCTTTCCCTTAAATAAATCAGCATACGCTTTGCACAGAAACACGGTAAAAAAAGAAACAACAACAAAAAANCCAATGTGTGGGGCCGAAATTTTGCAATCTACCTGAGACGGAAAACACCAATCAATCAAAAACACATGAACCTGAGACATGTCAACAGCGTAAGTCAAAGTTACATCGGTAACACTGCACTACTGTACACTTCCAAAACAGAGATGGGCTGCTCAAAACCAGGATGCCAAATCCCGCGACTGACGACGGGGGAGAAAAAAGAAAGAAGAAAAAAAACCAAACCACAAATCCCCACCACAACCCCTGCCACCCCCCTCCCCAACCCCTCCCCACCCCGAACTCCCAGGCGCTGACCGCTTCTTGGCCAAACGGTGCTCGGGTAAGAGCTGCGCTCGACAAGACGTGCTCGGGGGGGAAAAAAAAAGCACAAAAAGAAAAAAAACCCAAAAAGAAAAGGGGAAATTTCTGCGAGGTTCTCCTCGCTGAAGGGGAAAGACAGAATACTGCTGGAGAATGGACTCGCTCTTTGCCATCAGGCCATCCCGTTCCCAAAGGACTCCCGCACTGTAATGGTTCTGCCAAAAACAACCCTTACAAGGAAAAAAGCTAAAAAAAAACCCAACCAAACCCCAACCCCAAAACCCAACAAAAAAGCAAAAACACACATGACAACGCTCCCCCTCCCCCCCCAAAACCCCTACAAATAAACCAACCTGACGCTAAGATTAATGCTTTCCCTTAAATAAATCAGCATACGCTTTGCACAGAAACACGGTAAAAAAAGAAACAACAACAAAAAAAGAACCCAACAAACAAACGAACAAACCAACCAACCAACCAACCAACCAACCAACCAACAGAAGTTTCGCTCGAAATCCAAGACTGCTCACCAAAAGTTCAGCATCTGTAACCGTAACCTGTCCCCTCACTGCGGTCTGCTACCTGTCACTTACGGTCCTAACTCACGGAGCTCCTCCTGCTCACCTATGGCTTTGTAAGTCAGTTAGCACTGCCGTTTTGAACGCGAATTCCCACGTTTTACGTAGCGGGGTGGGGGGAGAAAAAGGCCGTTTGGCTCGGCCGGCTGCTCCACAGGTCCCGGCTTTGGCGCACCACGGGATGGGGAGGGGGAGATGTGTGTGTGTGGGGGGGTGGGAGGCGTACCCACCATGCCCCGCGGCTGCAGAAGGAAGGGAGAGCGGGGTCTGAAGCCTGGGAAAGCTGCTTTGCATTCTCTGCTGAACCGAGGAGAGGTCAGCGCAGGCAGGAAAGCGGGACGGGGCGGTTTGTGAGGCAGAAGCCCCCAACCCTGAGCCCAGCCGGGAGCAGTCCCCAGGCACGGTGTGAAAGGCAGGCTCGGCATCCCCCTTCCCTGGAGGGGTGGGGGAAGATAATGCCCCATCCCACGTCCTAGCCGCCATCACTGGGAAAAAAGCAAAAGCACCTGAAAGGCGGGCAGCCGCCGACGGGTTCTGTCGCTCGTTTATCCGAGCCTTAACGACGACCGAGGGAATAGGAGATGGGCATACCCAACTGCTAACTCCGAAACTGGAAACGTGCTGGCTCTCCTCCGATGAGCTCGGGGGTTCAGAATGGAAAACAGTGAAGAGAAAAGGGAAAAAGCCTTCAGAGACCCCCACCTACCCGGAGGCAGCCCAGCGGGCATCACCAGAAGCACAGGGAGGAGGAGGAGGGGGGGAAACCAAGAGCCACAGGAACCCGAAGGGAATGACCGCACAGAAGCCCCTCTTTCTCCCAGCCTCCCCCCGACCCCAAAGAACAGAAATTAAACAAGGCACAGAATCTTCTGCAAATGACTTCACTAAACTAAATCCAAGCTGGACTTGGCCAAACCAAAAAAAAAAAAAAA
>VZTU01025863.1:160434-192821 GCA_013400835.1 Zapornia atra
AAGGGAAACCCAAATGAGCTGAGGTGTCGAACAGCAGAGTGTACTTCACAAGGAATTATTTTTTTACACAGCAAATCCCGGACCCTCCCAGCCTCACGGCTCTCCGCCCAGTTGCTTTTCTTTTTCTTTAAAAAAAAAAAAAAAAAGAGAAAAATTAATTAAAAAAAGACACAAGCTGGTTGCAACTTCCAATATCACTGTCTCTCTAAGCGTTTAAATAGGGCCAGTAGTAACCGTCCACAGTTGGACACCTCAAGGGAACCAAGGCTGCTCTAGATGAAGTACTCTTTCTTTTCTTCGGAGTTGTTCTGTCCTCCTTCTGCATTGATGATGGCTGTGTCTGCGTCGGCTGCATCATCTGCTCCTTTGGCTTCGTGAGTGAAGTATGTACCTGAAAGGGAAGTTGGAGGTTGCATGACTCCCAGGGGTGTCTCTCCGAGGTGCCATGGGGCAGCGAGCGATGAAGCCGCAAGCAGAAAAGGGAAGAAGAAAAAAACCCCACAAAACCCAGTACGTAAAAAGCATGAAAATGCCAGGCTGGGGTGGGTAAACGTAACACTGGCAACGAGCAAAGCAGAGGCTGATGCTGTCTGGTGCCAGGGACACCCAGTGCTGTGACCACATGCAGGGCATCACCATCCCCGCTCTGAGAGGAGAAGAGAAATTGGGTCACAGTGATTTCCCCCTCCCAGAAGCCCACAATTACCGGTAAAATTGCCTTTTGTATGCTTTACATAAAGGAGATGAAGCTTTCATCTATCCTTTCTCTCACCCAAATGTCCTTTATGTTTGGGGTTTTTTTCTCCTCTCTCTGTTATTTGCTGCATCCCAGCCAGGCTTGTCACCAGCATCTTATCCTCAGTCGGCTCTTCTGCACGCACGAACCCAGGCCCATGAATGTGAAACCCTTTCGCACACACGCACAGGGGAACAGCTGTGGTTCTCTCTGCAGGTTGGGCTTGCTCTGGAAGTTGTAACAGGCACCAAAATGGCCGGGATGAGCCAGCACATGTGGCTCAGCTCAGGCCAACTCCAAATTCTGGTTTTAAGCTGCATGCCAAGGTGCTGGCTGCAAGCTTTGGGGACCAGCTGACCTGGCGCAGCTCCGTGCACTGTTGCACACGGTAAGTGATGCCTGGCACGGTAACTTGCGAGCACAAGACAGAATATACCTTGTTTTTTGGGCATCCTACAGCTACACTGCCTCGGGAGGGATGAAGCCCCCACTGGTACCGACACTGGCATAGCACGCACGAGTGCTGGGCAAGGTCTGCGTCAGGGGAGAATCGCCACCCCCCTGCCCTACACCCAGCGGCACAGAGCATCATCAACAGGCTGCTCCAGCTGCCCTCCTCCTGGCGACATCCTTCCAGAGCGAGCTGAGGGTCCCTCGCATCAGACAGAAGAGTGTCCCACCCATGCGGGAAGACGTGCTGAGCCCCCTCAACTTCCCTGGGTTTTTGCTCTTCCTCTTACCTTTATGTCTGGCAAAATATCGCCCTAAAATGATGAGCAGGCAAAGCATGGCGAACACGACCACGGCCACGACGCCGCCAACCACCGCATGGTCCACGCTCCGTATCGCCCCTTCCTCACCTGCACGAGAATCTGTTGAGATCAGAAGAGGAATAAGAATTTGGGACTTAGTACAGTGCGGTCTGAAGGGTCTGGCTGTGACTGCTCTCAGGACTGGAAAAGCCACCCTTGTGCTCTCAGAAGGAAAAGGGGTCAAGCGTGGAGCTATTTTGGCAGATGAGTTCGGGCAGAGGAACTGGCTCCGGAGCCGAACTGATCTGGCGGCTTGATTCGCAAGAGGCGCTTTCCGCTAGAAGCAGCAGCACTATGACTACGCATGTGGCAGACAGCTGGGAGAGGGAGAGGAGAGGCAGACTTGGCGGCGGGACGGCATCTGGGGGGGGTGGATTTCCCTGCAATGCTCCCCAAACTTCAACCTCCCCGGGGTGCGGGCACAGGGAATACAGCCGGGGAATATCCATCTCTGTTAGCTCGGCCATTGGCAAGCGCCCTGTTGCAAACAAATTGCGACTTCAGCCCCCCGCCAAAAAAACCCTACTCGGCTGACAGCCAACCCACCCGGCATGGTAAGCGCACGTACCACCATCCTCTCCCCTGACACGGTGAGACAATGTTGCTGCAGACGGCTCATGGCATCTGGAGACGCAAAACTCTGAGCCCGGTCTAGAAAAGCCCCTTCAAAAGCAGTAACTACGTGGTGCCCCATCTGCTCCCGCTCCCTTCCATGGCTCCTCACCGTGCAATTAGTTTTCTTTTACCCGCGATTCTCCCTGAGCACGCCGTCACCCGGGAGAGGAACGACTTCCTCGGCGGAGGAACAGCTCCGAAAACGAACCCAGGATGAGCTATGGCCATGTAAAATGAATGTATAGCAGTGTAAACAATTTTAATTTAAGAATGCGGCTACATCAACCCTCGCTGCAATCCTAATGGCAACCGAGATTTATCGCACGGTAAAAAACAATTATTCTCCCCTTGATTAATACATTAACATTTTGGAATGGAAGCTAAACCATTGTCTCTCTCTCTCTTTTTTTATTGAGTCAAGCGCGACACCTCCATTAAAATGATTTACTGGCCATACCTTACAATTTAAGCACAGCAGCAACAGAAACGGTAAAAATCTTTTAACTTTACATGATTTGTGAAGTCATACGTGAAGGATTTACCATTTAAATCTTTCACTACAAGAAGCACATGGCCTATAAATCTGTCCTGCATGCAGCTGCCCAGACACCTAAGAGAAATGCGTTTTACCAGGAAGACCGAGAGTGCCAACGCAAGTCAATTTTTAAGAAAGATTTCTCTCCGTCTCCCTCCAAAGAACAGAGCAAAGCTCTGAAGCCTCCACCTCTAATAATATTTGAAGTTTATCGATCAAGCGTACAGATCCGTGACAGCTAAAGGGAATGGCGCTCTTTTGAGCCGAAACCCAACACAAAGCTTTCGAGCAGCAGGCCGGGATTTACGCTTTCCATCGATATTTCCAATTCTGCTCCAAGATTAAGGACCGAGGGACCTAAGTAAATAACTCGTGACAGAGAGCACCGTAAACCGCGCTTTAATTAAAACAATTTTAAAAAAACCCCGACAAACCCAACATCAAAAAACCCCCTTCGAGGGCTCCTCCTTCGAGTAACTTCCAAGGGCAGGCACCTCTATGCAGCCTTCCCAACATGGCTTGCAAAGCCTTTGAGGACCTCCTCACCATAAAACAGCCAAACTCAGCTTGTCCACCAGAGCAGCTGCCTCAAGCGAGTTCTGCTCCCTGTTTTCCAGGCTTTTTTTCATTTTTAGAAACTCAGCGCCCATTTCTGCTTGGCTGCACTAAGGCAAGCATCCCGGAGCGGGAGGATGAATGCCTTGCTGACATCTGGAACAGCCGAAGGGAATAAACACTCTGAGCTGCGCCTCTGTAATGCGCTTCGAGCAGGATTTTGCATCGAGAGGCATTTCTTTTCTTAATCACCGAAAACTAAAGTTCTGGAAAGACGAAGTCTGAACTGGCAGCGGCAGCTTCTGTGCTGTCACACCCACCCGTGGCTGTAGAGCTGGATCTGGGGTACTGAAGCCAAAGCATAAAGCCTGGCGAACTGTTCTGGCCAAAACGGCGTATTAGGTGTGATTTCTCCTCCTGGGACGGGCAGGGCCATTTCCCTGCATTGCCTGTGTTAAAGAAAGCCCTCTGCAAAGTGCCAGACGTGAGCTTAGTTTATTCTGCGCCTGGCTGCACAGTTTGTCCTCGTGCTTCCATACTGAAAGCAAAAGGAGCATCTTCCGAGGACATTCAGTGCAAACCATCTAACAGTGAGTCCGTGAGGCAGCTGACAGCATGCTCTTAACTTACCAGGTACAGTATTTATATTTGTAATTTGTATTTGCAAGGGGAAGGATGGTGGTTCCTGGGAAGCGTCATTTGCATTCATCAAAGCCACTGATGGTGGCACATCTGGTCGGCAGGAGGGAGCAAGAGCCTGCCAGCCCCTGGGACCTGTGGCAATGTCCTAAGCTTGCCTCTGCAGACCAAAAAGGCTGACTTAAAATAAACGTGCCACGTTTAGAGGCTTCGGAGTGCCTGTGCTTAAAGCATAATAAAACCTGCCCCATGGCTCAGCCCTGTTGCATCAATTCGCTCTCCAAAGATAAACTACCTGCAGCCTTTCAGAAAACCACAGATTTTTGGAAACTCATGACTTAAGCCTCATTGCTTTGTTCTTCCTTTTAATCAGGGCAGTAAAGCCAAGAGACGTTGAGGGGCCATGATTCCCACAGCACACTTGGCGATGCCTCCAACACCTACACGTGCTCCTCTGATGGATCTCCCCTACACAAGCTACTCCAGTGTTGACGCCATTCCCTTTGCTAGGCAATTCCTCCTTGGACGACATCTCCTCTCCTCTGGCACAGCCACATCCATACGCTCCAGGGTACCTACTCCAGGCCCGCCCAGCTACGGCAAAGCCATCAGCCAACCCATTATTCTCCAGCAACTCTTCTGCAAATCAACTGGCACGCCACCAGCACGAAAGCAGCTCCTTCGTTTTCTCTCCTTATTTCTCTGGCAATTAAAAAAACACCAACAACCTCCCCCCCCCGCCCCAAACCCAGCATTGGGTCTATGGAGCAAAGAATAATTCCCCAAATTTGTGCCTAGAGTGAGAGAGACTTGACCTTAAAAGCCAGGATCTGCTTTAAAACGCTGTCTCCAATTCACAAAAGCTATTCCCGCTTCATATCTATGATTAAAAAAGAAATCACAACTTTATTACTGAAGAGGGAAGCGACGAGATGGCAGGAACTGACAAAATGCCACATTATTTGCTAATCCTGATATGTTATTCTTCCTTAAGATTTGCTTTTCTCAGCACCAATTCAATTATAGATGCTACAAATCCTTCTGACATTTAATTCCCTCTTGTCAGGGAGTAGTAAATGTATACACGCAGAGCTTTCCCATTAAGATGTTAATATATATCGAAGCATGCTGGCCTTTAAATCGAACAGTCAGAATTTTTCCCTTACGGTTTTGTTTCTGGTTTGCTTGTGGGTTTGGGTTTTTTTTTTTTTTCCCTGTGGGTAGGAGGAGGGAGGAGGGCCAGGAGAGCAAGGAAAGGTGCAAGATGCCTATGTTGCTACTCTGCAGCTACTTTGCGCCTCAGCTAAACCTAATTTCGTGGGATGGTGCTTTGCCAGACACCAAAGCACCTTAAAGGAAAACTGCAGTGACAACGGTACAAGCCCCTCGCAGCAAGTGGGTAAGCACTGAGGGGAAAATAATAATTAAAAATAATAATTGATTTATCTTTTAAACCACTGTGATGCCTCCCCAAAAGCACAGTAGGGCTGCGCCTCATGTCAGAGGGATGCCAGGATTTTTTGTGATACAGCTCCAGACTCATCGGTGTGAGGGGTGGATGGACAGACAGGAGCGGAGAGCTCTGCAGCCCCGTTCCAGCAAGACTTTGGGTCCTTTAAATCACTTTTGGCTGATTGTTTTCACCAACTGCTCACATAATTGACAACAACAACAAAGAGATTATACCGCTTGCATTCGAAGCCTCAAGTTTTCCTTTAAACAAACAAATGCACAGGACGCAGATGGAAAAGAAAAGCGACCATCCCTGGCTCCTAGCCATCAACTCATCTACTGGAACCAACCAGGAGGATCAGGAGAGACTTGCAGGAGATGGCTACCTGCTTCTCCACCATGTAGCTATGTCACCTAACCCCTGCGTTGGTGACCCGCACGTCCTTAGGTAGTTTTGGTTTGGGTTTTTTTAAGCATTTTAGTTGGTTTTGGGTTGGTTTTTTTTTTTTTGCAGGGGGAGCCACTTTTAAAAAAAGCAAATGGATTAATGATCCCAAGTTTTTCGAACGTTTCTGCAGATGTAGTCACTTAAAAATAGCTTCCCGTGGACTGCCTCGAGAGTGTGAAGAAAAGCTGGCAGATTTTAATAGCAGCATCCTAACAATGTGGGTCAACGCTTCCAGCAAGGTTTAGCAGACGGAGGCTTTTCTCCTCCCAACCACTCAATAAAAAGTTTCCGCTCAATTCTGGTTTAATGAGGCTTTAAAAAAAGAGGAAAGATATAGGCACCTATGTATATTCTAGCTCCTACTCTCTTCCTAAGCGGCAGCATCTCAAGATTAAGAGAGAGACCAGGCTGGGCCACTACCAGCTAGTTTTTCAGATCTCAGTTCTAAGCCCAAAAAGACAGGCTGGGGAGCCTGCACTGCTCGAAGGCAGTGGGCCCTTCCCAGTCACCTCTAGCATCAGAGCAGCCCGGATCCGGGGCTGTCACCACTGTGGGATGCTGCCATCTCCTCTCCTGGCTCCTTAGCTTCCTTCATGCACTTTGGTTCGGGTTTGGGGGCAGCTCCACAACCCTCAGCTTGCTCTATGCACACTTGTGCTGCAACACCACAAACCCAACAGGATTTTTGTGGCAACATGGTGCCAGTGTTATCTGGGGTGCACTTGGGTTTATCGCTGCACCCCCGCAAAAATAACCATCCTCTCTTTCCAGGTGCAAATTAACTTGGAGCTGCCGACATCGGACAACACAGGTGAATTTGTGGGCGTGCATTTACATGCACCACCTCTGTCAACAGTTCCTGTGCTTCCCAGATGTTTGTATAACATCTGTGTCAAGGGAGGTAAGCGAAAACCTCCATCCATTTCTCAGAAGAATCCCTAACTTAGCCATCTTTTCCTCCTCTGGTTATAAACTTAACATGCTGATGCAACCTCAGCTGCCACACGTCACCACTACATAGGTGTGAAGGGCCTGAAGTCACTTGTGTGCTTCGGAAAAAGCATCAAGCCCACTACTATTCCTCTTTGCTATGGAGTGGGCGACTCGGGGCTAGCACTACCCTTTCCTCACTGAACCTGCAGTTAATTCCTCTGTGGAAGCCAGCTTTCATAGGCTGGAACAGCACCGCAAATTGGGTTTGGCGGTGGGTGCAGGCAGCTGGGGGAAGAAGGGGCTCTTGGCAACTGCAGAAACTCCACCAAACTCTGATCCACTGCAAGGGAGGCCCACTGCCCATGTAGGACGGGGTGAGTAAGAACGACATTCCTTACTGTAGTGCGACACTAGTAGCGCTACCCCTACTCTAATTTATTGATGGACTGCTGAAGAGTGGTCTTAACCTGTTTGTCATATTGTAATTGAATGTGGTCCAACGCAAGCCAGAAGAACTCGAGGAGTTCATCCTGCCTCAATCAATAAGCTCCCCTTCAGTGACCCGCTTCAAGATCGCTTCATAAAGCATAATGCGCTTTGTTTTAATAAATTTAATCGCTATGACAGGTGCTCAATGTTTCTCAGTTGTTTCTTCAGACTCCTCTCTGCTAGATAACGGAGCCTCACTCGCAATCAATAGCAATTGATTCATCAGCAACCCCCTTGAACAAAGGTGCTAATCAGGTTTTGATTAGTTAATCAAACCTGATATGGTAAAGGCTACACTGGCCCTCCCTGATGGTCCCTTGCTTCCCAAGAGGTGTAGCAACACTCTCCCACATAGCAGAGACCGTGCCGTGCCTGAGGGCCTGGGATACATCTCTGCTGAGCCAGGCTAACCACTTCACCACCATCAGAACGCACAGCGACGCGCGCCTACCCAGAAGTGTGCACACAGACGTGTAATGGGTCACCCCTGGTGACTCCTGGCACAGCAACAAAATGCCACCTGTATGGCTGCACTGGGCTGAAGAAACGCCACTGCAGCGGGGGCAAGGGGTGCGAGGCCGACCCCTCTGCACAGTAGGAATGAGAGAGAGAGAAAGAGGGGGAAGGATCGGAAGTGCCACGGACACACCGAGAAAAGCGAACACAGCTCTGGAAACTAGCTACCTGGGTGGAAGGCAAGGGATGCGTTACTTAATTGGACAGTTGGCAGAGCCTCCGTTGAAGCATTTAGCAGGACAGGAGTACCTGAAAGGAACAGCACACTGAGCAAACACGGTAGCGGCACCAACGCGTCCAGCGTCCTGCGATGCACCCAGGGCAGGCACGCAGCCCTGTGTCCCCATGTCCCGGCCCTAACGGAACACAGCGCAATGTTCCTGACGGAGAGCTCAGCTCCAGAACTCACCTGGACCACCCGGCCGAATGCTCCCATTTGCTGACCCTGGTCCACAAACGGGATCTGATTTCACGTTTCCCGGATGGGTTACAGGATGGAGGGCAGAGCTTTGGTCGTGGGAAAGAAGAGCATGGGGGCTCCTTCTCTAGTGACACCACCACAATGGACTTGGCACGGTTACCCTTTGGATGTGTTTCGGCAACCGAGAGAGAGACAAGGAAAATTTGGACCGTTTTTTGGAGTGGGAAAAGAACTGGACAGGCCACTTGTAGTCAAAACGGATGCTCCAAACCAGGTGTATGGCAGTGCACAAAGGGTGCTCGTTCATCAGCTTGCTGTCTGCCACAGCCAGCCTCGCGCCGCGTTCTGCAAAGTTTTTGGGAAAGCTTGGCTTTGCATGAAACAGCTCGGGAAAACGGAAGCGTTGGGCTGCAGGCTCAGGCAGAGGTGCCAGCTGAAGACTTCTCGGCAGCCATGCAGCATGGGGCTGTGCTGCGGGGTAGACAGGACTGCCTGCAACACCCATTTGGAGACATTACGCCGTGCAATTGCATCTTCTCTTCAATTCACCAAAAGGTAAGCACACCTCTGTGTGTGTGGGAGGGGTTTCTTCGAAATAAAATACACATTTACAAGGAAAATAAAGCTTAGCAGAGCAACATGATTATTTCCCATCCGCACAGCAATATTCACCAGACACCTGGTGCTTCTTACCTAGGAGATGCGGCCAGGCCTGCAATAATAATCATTAGTATCGCTCAGGGGTTAGAACACACACGGAATTAAGCAGTCATTTCTAACCTCTTGGCCAAAGCATACCTATAGTGGCTTACGGGAAGGGATGCTGCCCACATGACAGAAGGAAAGCACCACAGGGAAAGAGATGAGGACTCAGGGCTTGGCATTTTGGGTGTTCACATCTGTTCTGTGTTCAAACTCCTAAACAAGTCCCCAGTGTTGGACCATAACCATCGTGGGCAGTGATATTCCCAGGTGCTGGCTCCGGCTGGCTTTGCCATGTGACATGGCTGGCTGGTGCTTGGCCTGGAAGCCCACCCGCAGGAGGGTGGCACAATCTGCAGAGATGCTCCGACAAGCAGGAGGAGAAAAAAAAGCCCAAACCCAAAAAACACTCCCCAAAAAACAGGTGAATTTCTAAAAATGCTTGGGAAGACTGGCAAAACATGAGGATGGGAGGATTTGGTGGCACTTGTACCACTACACGACCTCCCATTTTGAATGTCCTAGCTGCATCCACTGAAGATGCTGTTCCTTCTTGTCGGGATCCATGCTAAGTCACAAGGACCAACTAGAAGGGTGGATTTAATGTAACTTTGTCAGTCCAGCATGGATGCAGAGAGGCGCATACCATTTACCTGGCCTTGCCTCTGCCAATAAAACAGCTGCTGCCTTTTAATCCCCGATCTGGAGCTTGTATTACTAGAGATCACCCTGCAGAGATCACCCCGCAGCCACGATGCAGCGCTGGCGGCAGCTTGTTTGCTCACTCCCTGTGGTTCTTTTTAAAGACAACTTCACCCAATATGGTGCAGTCGAGCGCTTGGCAAACGCAGAGTTTCAACTCGACCCATCTCTTGACTCAGCGGTCGAAAAATCGCAGCCATCCGGGAGGCAGCGTGAAAAGGAAGGTCTCTCCGCTCTGCACACCTCCCACCACCGTTTTTGAGGCTGCCGCACAGGGATGGGTGCCCAAAGTAAAAAAAAGAAAGAAAAAAAAGGCAAAAAAGCGGGGTGGGTGTGGGAACCCCAACGAAAACCAGCGTACATCCAAGCACCGTGCGTTGGAGGAATGGCTACAACCACAGCGACTATACAATGCAACATGGCCAAGATGCAGAAATCAGAGTGGAACCAGTATCTAGCGTAGAAGAGCACCGGTTTACCTATGTACTAGCCCTTACCTGAGAGATCCCCATAGTCCAGCTCCTCTGCCGAATTGGGCAACTGAGTAAAGCCTTACAAGTAAAAACAAACTCATTTTTCTCTGCGTTTCTTGGGTGACAAGAAAACAACACACTTAAGGACGGAAGATGAATTGCTTGGGGAGGGGGGGAAATGCGTCAATCACTCGCCCCCTTCTGCTGGGTGGGGCAGAGGAACTTGTATGACAGAATTGCAGTAATTTCCTTTATTACAGACAGAAACATTCCTCAGTCTACACTGTTGGCACATGGAACATGGAATCAAAACCACTCATTCATAACAGCATGCAAAGACCCCCAAACTCTGTCTTTTAGGCATCATGAGCTGGGGAAGGGGGGGGGAGCAATTTCCCAATTTAGTCTGGTTCGATTTCAGTTCTGTACACACTCATCAATGCAAAATTTTTCTTCCAATTTTCCAGAAAAGTCAATCTTGGTTTGGTACTGTTGGCAAGCCCAGCAATTTAGCAACTGGTGATCGCATTTCAAAACTGCAAGGCACCTGTATGTGCCAGACCATGGGCTGCATCTTCCGCAAAAAAAAAAAAAATTTATAATAATGAGCAATCTGACAAACGCCTTTTAAAAAAAAAAAATAATTCCCAGATTTGGTGAGTTTATGAAAAAAAAAGCATCTATCCCCAAAGCTGATAAAGCAGTTAGGCGAGACACCCTCTCGCTAACTCTGCCTGTAAAGTCCTTATTTTCTATTTTGTTTGGGAAAACTTGTGGTAACTTACCCTGGCTGCTAAAGGAAAGGCATCATGGAAGTTCAAAACCAAGAAAACCCACCACCCTATTTTCTCCGTGAAGAGGCACCTGCCAACACCGGTCCCCTGGGAAAAGCTGGCAAGAGTGCAGGGAATGCTGGCTTTCTGTTAAAGAGGCAAGCCATCCCCACAGCACGGGCTGTACCCGGATGGAAAGCAGCGAGCCGTGCACGTCTACAACTATCTGTCCCTTGTTACAAAGCAAGCTCCTTTTCAGTGACTGTGTCTTGAAGACATTGAGTCGGCCAGCAGCTAGAGCTGGAATTATCTTCTCAAGCAGGAAGCCGTTTAGATTACTAGTGAGAATTGCATTTGTGTGATGGATTTGGGGGAGCCCCCATTTTGGGCTGCAATAAAGTACATACAGATAATTAGGGCTGGAGCCTTGGATGTGCAAACCCAGGCTGGGGAGAAGAGCCGTTCAACTTTTCTGCAGAGTCTTCCCTCTCGCCCACAAGGAACTAGGCTTTCTCAAGAATGAACAAAGGGCAATGCTACATTTTTTATGAAGCACAAAAATCTTTTTCAAAAGAAAATGCAACAATTCGGCAGTTCAGTTGCTACCGTCAGCCGGGACGCTTCAAAATGCCACCGAGTGGTATGAAAACCTGTTGTGAAGCACTTTGAGCGTGCAGCAAATTACTTCTCGATTTTTCTCATTAAACTTTCATGTTGGCTATTAAAGGCCCTTCTTTTCACTCCTGATTGGAAGGAATTCAAAGTCTGCCACATCTCCCCTGAAAGAAAACGAAGCCAGCTTTTCGCTCGGCTGCCAAATATCTATACCTTCAGAGTCAGAGACAATTTCTCTTGTGTGTCCTGCTGCGACTAACCGGTTCGGTATGCCGGTTAATGCCGTGAATGCCGGGGCAACAGCACTGCACAGACACCTTAACACACGCAGAGACCTGCGCGATGTTTTCTGCAACTGCCCCCAGGACTGGACCTGTAAAATACACCCAAGGAAGGTGTTGGCTGCTAGCTGTGCTTTTACATGGGGCATTTCCCAATGGAAAAACCAGCAGAGCTGCCCGACAACCTCATTGCAACAAGCACCGAGGCTTTTCCCTCGTATCCCGTTGCATTTGGTGAGCTCTGCAAGGCAGCTGCTGCTGTGGCCTGGCTGAGCCTTTGGAAAACCTCTTTTTCAGGGACCAAGCACTATGGGACAGAGCATCAAGGGCTTTAAGCAGTAGTGCTACGTGCTCTCAGGCAAAACCCTGCTAGGACTCTCATGAAAAATTCCATGGGGAAGCATTTCCAGCTCATAAAGCAATTTACCTGCTATATTACGGGCAAGGTATTTTCTCGTCACTCTTCGCTCACGACTGGGCTGCTTTCTTTACTTTAACTTTTGCTCCAGGCTTCCTGCTTTGCCAGCTTCGGAAGAGATTTTGTTTGTTTGGGTTTGTTTTTTTTTTTCCTTCTCCCTTCACCCTACCTTTTCAGGAGGATGAGCAGAAATTCTGCCAGTGCTGAGGCAGCAGCACCCCGTCTCCGCCTTGGGCAAGGGAGCCAAAAAGCAGCTAAAGCCACCCCTGTCACAATGCGCACAGGTACGCACGGGGCTGCCTGGAGACAGCTATGTGGCGAGCGTAGGGTCTTGAAAAACCCTTCAGGGGCTCTTCAAGCTCTTCACTTATAACAGGGCTGGGTCAAAATTCAGGGTAAAGCAGTGAAATTGAGCTGTTGCTTTGGCCGTGGCAAAAGGGGGCTGCATAGGTCATGGCTGCTCGCACACGCCCCGTGCTTGTGCAGGAAGGGGGGCAAAATGTGAAGCCAGGCATCTCGCCCACAGGGTTCTTTGGAGGGTAGCGGCCCTGGAAGGGCCAAGCTGGTTGGCGGCTGGGAAATTAAAAACTGGCACGCCAATTTTGGAGGGGAGGGTTAGGCAAGAAGAAAAGAAAGGGAACAGTAGAAAAAGCGCTCGCTTTCCGGCTTCGGCTCCACTGAGGTCTGCCTGTATTTCAGCAGCAAATAGGCAGGGAGCCATGACCTCAGCCCTGCTGGCACCAGGAAGGGCAAAAGGAGAGGGGAGGAGGGCTTAAGCTCACTAAACCCGGCTTAGTGCGGTGCAGCAGAAGCACAAGCCTTCCTGCCGGCCATGACCATGCTGTTATTGGAGTTCTGGCAATGAACAGTGCAGAGAAAGGAGAAAGTGCATCAGAAAATTTACAGTTAAGCTCTCATCTTTTCAACAATAGAGTTAACAACGTTCGTGCGTTTAAGTCACTCATGCATTGCTGCCGTCAACTCCGTTCCAGAGGGAAACAGGAATGGCAGGGGCTTCGCTACCGCTTTTACATGCACACACATACAGGACTCCTTTCCCCTCCCCCCCAGTCCTCTAGGATACACTCCAAAAAATGAAATTACTGAAAGATCCTTTCCCCGATTGTAACACCGTTCTGGTTCCACACTGGCCTTACGTTTCATTTTCTTTGCTAGCGATCTCTTTTTTGGGTGGGTTTTTGGTTCTGTTTGGGTTCTGGTTCTCTTATTTTTGTTTGTTTGTGGGGTGGTTTTTTGTTTGGTTGGTTTTTGGTTTTTTTGGTGTAATTTTTTCTTCTCCCAATTCATTTGAAATCGTTTTTGGAGAAAATCCATTTGGCTGTAGTTCATGCCCATGCATTTCTAGTCATTCACAGACATGCTCACTCCCATTGGACATCGGTAAGAACAAATGGCCAACATACAGAAACACCTGGTATACTCCATACACACTCCAGCAACACAAGCTTGGAAAGAACCCCCCGAGTCTTCAGGGGAAAAGCACCCTGCGAGAGCAAGCGCAGGGCAGGTCGGGACCAACCCACTGGGTTTTAAGGCAGGAAAATTTGCAGCAGGTCATTCCACTGGGATCGTTCGTCCTTTCAGCCGTTGGCACTCCTTCCCCACAGAGGTGGACCTCCAGTTAAAAACGTTTGGGGTTTTTTTTCTCCTTTTTTTTTTCCTTTAGAGGAAAAATGATGGAAGCAGGCATGGTGCACCCGGCTGCGTGGCCCCTTCTGCAACCCTTGCTCCACAAGCAATGATCCTCGGCCTTCCTGGCTTGCCTCCACACAGAGTAACACTGGCTGCACCTTGGAAAAGGCTCACCCAGACCTCTGCAAATGATGTCAGAGGTCGCGCCGGCATCAGGGCTGCCCCATCTTTTTCACAAACTGAAGGATCAGCATCTGTACCCGTGCATTCCTGGGGCTGCCCAAGAAAAACAGGGAGGTGGGGGGTAAAAAGTACTGGTTTCTGAGACTGCAGGCCACATCTACCTTTGCTCAGCAGTTTTCACCCACATGGTACAAAGCACTCACTACAGCCAGAGTTGTGGGGTTCAAGGGGTAAAAAGGAGTCCGGCTTCCTTTTGGGCTGACCTCTGGGTCACCCCCAACTTTCCTGACTGCACTCAGACATTTCTAGGAGAGCAAAGTGCTGGGCCAGTACTTCCAGGGAGCAGCGGGATGCTTAGCACCCGAGTGAGCCTGACTGAGCCAACCTGCAGGCAATTAAACACTGCCACCGTCTTTGGAGTCAGTGTGCCAGAGGGCTTCCAAGCCTTTACGTCAAGTGGGGAAATGCAGCCGAGCAGGGAAGTGATTTGGGATGAGAATGGTGAGTCCCCTTACAGTTGATGTGGGGCATCACCACTTGGCTGTGACCTGGCTTGGTCCCCGCTCCATCATCGCTCAGGATATGCCGTGTTGGGAGCTGGGGGGGTGTGTGGAGGGGGGGAGCGGGGAGGGATGAAAAAGAGGCTATTCTGTACCGCAGCTTTCTGCCCGTACCAGAAACAGTTGATTTACCCGAGCAACTGAAATAGCAAACTCAACAATAGATTAGCCTTAACTGAAATTGTCAGAGGTTTTGGATTTGCAGCTGAAAAGTGAGCTCGTGCCAACATGCGGCATGCTCAACTTCCAGTCTGAAGCGACTATTTAGGCTCGCTCTGAAAATGTAGGAAGCCGAGGAAGCTGTCAAGCTGTTAGCTAGACTGCCTCGAGCAGATGAGAAGGGTTACTCTGCTAGACTGCTATGCCGATAGGAGAGTGTTGCTGTTTGTTTTCCAAATCTCCTTCTGCAGTGTAATAATGCAAACTTCACTGCTGACCTCCTCTGCGGAGCATCCCTGGCACTTGCCAAACGCCGGTGGGCTCACCGGACGCACCATCTCTGAAACTCTTGTAAAAAAGGCTCCGGATTTTCAAACACCTCTTAAAAAAATTCTTTGGATTCCTGTTCGGGAAAGGTGGATTTCGCTCGCTTCCCCAGCACTGCTCATACCCACACACCATCTCCACAGGGCTTGGGGGGAGCAACTGGCTTTGAGGCTCACCACAGAAACAAGTCTGCGCAGACTTTCCAGCCTTAAAACCAACGGTATGTTTGTGCGATTGGTCCACTAGAAAGATGGTTTTCCCTTGAAGACTGCATTCCCCCCCCCCCCCTTTTTTTTTTTTTTGCTTCCCCTTCCCAGGCTTGTCTTGCTACTCAGCAGCGCTGAGAAATAAGATAAACAGGAATGTGATACCAACCGTGAACTGCCGGTTCTGTCGTCGCCGTTGTGTCTACACACGGGAACAGAGGATTGGAGGAAGGGAAGAAACAGGAGGAACAGCATGCAAAAAAAGGGAAAATGGAAAAAATGGAACAGATAATATATGAGCAAGCTTTCAAAGAACATTGCGTGACAAGCAATAATAAAATGAAAGGCAAAAAGCATTTGAAGTGAGTTGCACTGTTTAGAAGACATGCCTCCAGTTCAAAAGCTATGAGCCTGAGGAAAACAGTAAATTTTTCTCTTTTTCCAGGACCTTGCCAGAGTAATGACTGGTGCTTGCAGAGTTGGGGGAACAGGAGACAGGGGAGAACGCTGACAACCAGCGCTTTCGTTGCTGGGGGCCAAAACAGAAGCTCAAGGCCGGGACGAAGAGCTGATGCTTGGAAAAGGATTTTTTACACGTTCAAACATTGCTCTCACCAAAGCGTCGACACTGTGCCCGGTCTGCCTCCAATTCTTCTCCTGCCTCATCTGATGAAGGATAACCTCTGAGCACTTTGGCACAGCCTCTGAACCCAGACTGTTTGGGAGGTGGCAAGGCAGCACTCAATATGATGAGACTCCTAGAAATTACACTGCTTGCTCTGACAGCACAGGTGGCTTTCTGCCCTGGCTACACCAACCCATGCACCTGTAAAGGTGCCCAGCTATTTTTCAGAGCAAAACACCCTCTTTTCTCCTAAAACAGGCAAATGCAAGTAGGTGCTACTGCTCCCTCCCTCCCACCAGCTGACTGCTGAACAGTTACTGGGAGCTAAAGTACGTTGGGGTCTTTTCGGTCACCAATCTGCAGCTGACTTGGCTCTGCATGAGTTACATGCCACAGGAGCGCTGCTGGGAGCTGCTGCTTTGCCACTGGAGAGAAGCTTCATCTCTCTGCAGGCATTTGGAAGGGGCAGTTTTAGGGACCCAGCCAAACGTGAAGGTCTCTTCCTGACAGTGGCCTGCATTATCTCCTCTACACCCATCCTAGTCACCCACACTGCCCAAAGCGCTGGCTTTCCCCATTCCTAGAACTCACTCGGCTTTTTGCCTGGCTCTACATATCTTCCCCGCTTCCTCCCATGCTGCTGGCTCCTCACAATGCCACCATGCCTCTGCCAACTGCTGCTACACATCCCTCATTTGATGTGGGCAATGTTTGAAGGAGTGAAATGGAAGGTTTGAGCACAGAGACGTGCTCTATCACCTATTTCTGCTAACGCAGCCCTGAGCATGAGTTTTGCAGCAACAAAGGGACAATTCATGTCAGTGTTCCCCCTGGCTCGCGTGCTGTCCGGAGAACCCGAGGACGAGGAGTCCTCCAACACGCCTGGGGGCAGCAGTGGAAAAAGGAGGACCCGTTCCTCTGCAATTTAGCTGAGGACAGCCCGGGTCTCAATTTCTGAAGCACCGGTGAAGACAAGGATCATACAAGGAATGCACAATACTTACAAGGTCTACATGCTTGAAATACGAAAGCAAAACAAATAAACCCTGCACGGTTGAACAAACTGCACCAATATTTGCATAACAGATTATCAAGCCGTCATTAGCCTGTTTCCACTGCCAACGTACACCGTCCTCATCTTGGCAAGCAATTCTAACGCACGCTTAAAGCCGCGAGCGCTCCTTCTCCTGCTGGGAAGCTCTGGCGGAGGCTGCAAGGGAAGCCCTCCAAAGCAAAAAAATAAAGGTAAAAAAAGGAGGAGAACAAGAGCAGGGCTCTTCTTTGTTCTCAGGTAGCAATCCCCATATGATGCCTCGTTTTACCCAAGCAAACGGTGAAGGGGAAACTGGTGGTGAAGGCGGGGGATGTGGGGGTGGGCAGGGGCATTGTTGTTTAGAAAGGATTGCAAAACTGAGTATTAATTCCTGAGATAGCATCATGGCATCTCTAAATAGTCTCAATTTACTGTCTTCCTGAAATAAATAGAAGAAGAAAAAAAATGCGTGGGGGGAGAAGTTACGTCAGCTTTCACGTTAAACAGAGAATCTGCTGAAAGCAAACTTGTGTTCACGTGCTGGAAGAGATAGCATTCGAGAAACAGTGCAAACTGGACAGTGCATCTCGCTTCCCCGGCTGGGGACAGAGACCGACAGGTTACAAAAAATAAAGTTCTCAAGCGGTTGTAAGTGCGAACAAATATCCAAGTCAAACAACATGTTGGCTGCAGCTGGAATGACAAAGTTATGATTAGCAGATGGTTTGGATGGTTGCAATAGGAAACACAGACCAGTTAAAAGTTTAGACTGAGTTTTCTGGAAGTTCGTTTCAGTCCCAGAGAGTCTTCTTTGAGAAGAAGGATCGTATGCGCACCGTGCTCCAGAGAGGAATAATCTCATGTTAAAACGAAGTGAGGAACGCCCCCCCGACACAGGCACACCACCGCAGCGGTTGCACGGCAAAGGAGAGAAAACCTGTCACTGTGGCTTTGGTGGGGAAGGAAGGAACAGAGGTCAAACCGCGTGTACAGTGAGCTCGGTCACTGTTCCGAAGGAGCAGCCCAACCCAGCCCGGCCATGCTGCTGCCAAGGCAACCCAGAAAGTTCAGGCACATTAGCTAGCTTCAACCAGGCTTCTCCTCACCTCCAGGCTTCTACCTCATGTCCAAGAACAGACAGACGTCTACACCGGACCGCACGTACAGCATGGTTTCTGCCCCGCACCCCAGAAGAACTATCACCTCTTCTCCTCAAGCACAGACCAACACCAGAGTCCTCAACACGTTTCCGCCTTCGCTAAGGATGAATGAGGCTGCTGCCAGCCTCTGCCATCACCGAGAAAACGCTACTCTGGTCCTGAGCCATGGGCTTGAAGCTGATGCTCATCCTTCTCAAGGGATGGGTTGGTGCCGAGAAAAGGGGCTGCTCTACCAGATGTGACAAAGCAGAGCGTGGAGAAAGCGCACAGACAAAGATGCTCAACACGGCCCTTTCCACCTAAGGGTAAAGCCTTTCCTTGCCCGGTTTTCACTGTGAAGGCAATTCATGACCGCGCCGCATGGGGAGAAGAAAAACAACGCAACCATCTTTGGAAAAACAAGTTCATACATACACTCACCAGAGGACTGGTTCATCCTTAAAGCAGGCACCCAAGAGAGGAACCGTTGGCCTCTCTAAAGCTGCACGTTTCCCTTACTGGGGAAACCGAGCTCAGTGTGGCCAGCTCTCCTATGAAGACACTGACACACATCATCTTGCGATGCAGATGGCGTTATCCGCCAGCTAAGAAAACTCGGACAACACCCAAGTTTTAGGCACTCACCGCTTCATTAGATAGCCAGGCGAGTGCACACACACGCACATTTAGGAAATGACCACGTGAAGGCATCTGGGCCACATTTACTGGAGTTACGAGCTCCGCTGCTAAGCCTCCTTGGTTTTTTTTCAAATGGATTCTCTCCAACTTCAGCCTGCATGACAGACTGGGCCCTTTAAACTCATCTGTAATTAGTCCACAGCCTCAAACAGAACAAGCACGGTGGAGGAATATTAAAAGCCCAGCAGCAAAATTAAATTCACCAACTTGCATGCTTGAGCTGCAGCTACCGAAGCACGTGGTACGATGGAGCTTGAAAGCTCACGGCTATCGTAAAACACACATCAGCAAAACGATGGCAAAATACACTTTTTTTTCCTGAAATCTGATGAGGTATTAGTAAGCATAGCTACCCACCCCATCTATTGCTTTCCCAATGGCTTTCTGCACTGAAAACAAAAGCCGATCTGATCATCGAGGCATGGAGCTCTCCTTCTTCCCTATACTGCAGACTGCTTCACATTTCCTGACCTGTACGAGCCTCGATTCCCCCACCTTGCCCTTTTCCGGGCAGCCTTTGGGACCAGTGCACAGCACTGCAAACAGCATTCCTGCTTGCAGAAAACCCTGCAGAAAGCCCTTCCTCCCCACCAGGAAGACCAGACCTGGCAGCACTGTGTCCCCAACCGACTAGATGCGGCTCAAAAAGACCGAATTCCGCTTCATTTTGTTTCCTGTAACTGACCTGTCAGCTACTCTCTCTTCCTTTATTCCCCGTAACATCCTGGTCACATCCTGGATGAAAATGTCAGCAGAGTGCAGGATTGTCTTTAAATTAACCTGACATTTTACCAGGGACGTGCAGAAGCTTCCACGGAAAGCAGAAGTTTAATAAATAATCGGGGGGGAGGCACATATCACTAGGCAGAGTCCTCGCACGGTGGCATCATGTACCCAGACAATGCAGCAAGCTGGTAGCAAACTAGGAGCTGCTGGCGGCTCTCGCTGACCTGTCCGTGCCGTATGGTAGTACCACAGCAAGCCCCACGCTGCCCCTTTGCCCCCCGCAAACATTCCGCTAGGTAACTCGAGCAAAGAATGACTTTCATTGTGGTCTCACTGCCCACCACCTCTTCAGATGGCTACTGGAATAAACCCCATGCAATCGGCAAAGAACACTGAGGAAAAACCCCAGCGCTTCCCTCATTTGGAGGAAGGTTGGAGAACGTGCTAGGACCTTGCTTCTCAAGGCCCTGCGGTTTCTGTGTGCAGTGATTTCTTTGGAAGCTAAAGTGCCACAGAAACGTGCTTTCTGATGGGCTGTGCAGAGCTGGCATTGAGGCAGCCTGTCAGCAGCTGCGCAAGCCTCAAGAAGGACCACGGGGTGTTCCCACCGCACAATCCCGGCACCACCCTACAGTCTGAGGGATCAGCGGGGCTGAAAAATACCATCTCTGATGGCGTTTAAGGATAGGTAGGCTGCGTTGTAATCTGCCGGCTCGCCAGCAACACTGCTGCACGAGGGACAAGCAGAGGCTTTGCAGCATCGGCAGCATTCGCTGCAAGGCTCGAAATGCTGGTAGCATGTGCACGTGTGTGTCGCACCCTGTGCCTGTGCCGAAACTGTTGCCAAGACATCTGCCTGATCCATCTGCAGGGAAAGTGTGATAAATGCAAATTTGCATGTACAACTAATACTGTAGATCCCGGGGTGCGGAGGTGTACTTGCTAAGCAAGAGCAGAAGGCAGCAAAACGGTGCTGGAAAAAGGCAGGCTGAAATGCTCCACGCTGAGCCCAAAGACAAGGGCTCTGCAATTGTTATGAAGAACCATAATCTCCCAGGAAACACCAGATGTCCGAGCCCCGTGTTTCAAGGGATGACTCTGGGGGTAATTCAAATTATGCAGTTTGCTCCGCTGTATCGCGTTGTACATCTTAATGAACAAAGCCACAAGGACAATTTGAACTGATAAAGAAAAAAATAAAAGGGCTTGCCAGCGATAACAGCTGAAACACCAAAGGATGGTCAGAATATCAATGCACTTGGAGGGGATACGAGAAAGATCAAACGGCCACGCAGGAAATCTTTTCAAGCACCTATGCTGAAGCAAAGCAACAGTGACAGAGGAAAAGCTTTAAAGGTCGTGGTGTTTCAGAAACTTTACTGCTGCTCAGCTTTGCCTCCCCCTGCAAAACAAGCAGCAGATCAGCTTTTCAGAGAGCTTCCCCAAAGCCTCCTGAAAAACCACTTCAGAGGCTCAGCGTGCCTTCATGGTTCAAGCCTACAGCGAGACACAATTCGGATGTGGCAAGCAAGAGGTGCCGATTAGAGGGCCCTTCGCTCTAGAGATGGACCTCAGAAGGGCTGGGGGGGGAGAATGGGAGCGCACGTAATGGAATAAGCGAGGACCACCTTCCATCACATGCCTGCACATCGCGTTACCTGTCCTCTCCCGTTTGCTGAGCTGTGCCTATTGCCACGCAAAGGTCAGCCCTTTGGGATAGGATTGCCTTTCCACGTCACGGCTGAACGCATTCAGAACCGAAGCTGTGCAGGTAAGCAAGTTAAAATAAAATAAAATCAAAAGAAGGAGTCCTGTCGTTGGAAGGTGCGTGAAGGGAGTAACTTACCGTGCATGCACAGTAGCAAAGGCAGCCGCCCTCTAGATCCCTCTGTTGGAAAGATTTAGGAGGGGAAACTTGACCCAGGAGGAGCTATTCCCAGCAAGTCAAAAGGACTACTGCTGACAGCAGAACTTGTTTCAGACACAGGAACTGTTTCAGTGCAGGTCCCTCTCCCCCTTCTGTTTGGGTTTGTGTTTTTTATTATATCAAAACTTTTGTTTTTCAGAACTGCTTTGCAACATCAGGGGACAGAAGCTGGGCCAGTATGAAACAAGAAGTAGCAGGGAAAAGGTGAATAAAATAGATTTCAAGTCCCCTCATGCTGAGAAGCGCTCCCAAACCCAGCTGGCTGACTGCCGGCAAAGACAAAAGAGGCCTGGCTGCTGCCAAAGCACCTAGGTCAGGCCAGGAGAGCATTTCCACACTGCAGCGACGACAGGAATTAAGGTATTGATTGTCTCCTGAGGCTTTAAAAAGTATTTTGATACCACTATGCTATGCAATTCTAGAGATTATGTTAATCTGACCTCATTTTTTTCCAGCTACAAAGTCTTTTAACCACTGAGGAAGAAAGGTTTCTGGAGTTTCAGCTGGCCTGCTTGCTGGCCAGAAAACACATGGGTGCCCGTCTCGGCACAAAGGAGGGAGGCGAAGCCTCGGCTGTTCTCTGCAGGAGGAGCACGCTGAACTCGTGGGCAGGAGATGCGAAGATGCACGTCAAGAAGACTCAGCGTTAGACGGCTGTCAGGGAGGAATAGAAAGGTTTCTCTTCTCAGCATTAGCTAATCTTCCTCCTACATATTGTGAGTAGTAACTGCTGGAGTAACTTGAAGAAACAACCCACCCTCACCACCCCCCCAAGCACCTCCTCTCCTTTATTTTCAGGTGAAAACCCATGCGGAGGAGAGCCTAGAAGCTGAGAGGTCACTGGAAAGTCTGGTTGCAGCGCAAGAGCAAGGAGCAAAACGGCCATTCCTCAGGAAGAACCTCAATGCTGGAGCCTAGAGTGGGAGGCGAGGGCAGCGCGCGCTCTGGGAGCTGGTCCTTGGGCGATCCCTGAAATGACGGGCTGGTAACAACCCAGCTCCCGGGAAAAGGACGGCCACTGAAGTCTGCAGGCACTGACACAGACCTAACTGGGTCAAACAAGCTTCAAGACAAACTCTTCCTTTTTTAGCCTTCCAAAAACCACACTGAAACCTTTAACAAATTGCCATAAACCGAAAGAAAACCGTATGTGTGTTTGCTTACGCCGAGACACAGGGGGCCTGAGTTTCTCTGCCAACAGCTCGTAAGGAGACCTTAATAAAGTCTGAAAGCTACTCTGAAACGAAAGGCAGTTAGGTGAAGAAATTAAAAACAGACTTGAAACAAAGCAACCAAACACGGGAAACGGTTCAGGGCAGAACGGCTCCAGCATCCAACCCGGGTGCCTGGAGGGCGGTGTTACTGATAGCCACCTGGAAAGAGGAAGACAGAGAATGGCACGGTATGGACAACATGATGGCGGACAGCGTGCACCCTGTGCGCGTTAAGGCATGGGTTTTTTTGGTTGGTTTGGGGTTTTTTTGGTTGTTGTTTGTTTTTTTGAAGAAAGACTTCGATTGCTTGTCCACGCCAGCGGAGTCGGGCTTGGTTACAAAAACCTCAGGAGGAAAAAAAAGCCAGAAAGCAGCCTGAGCAGGACTGGGAGAGTCAGCCTCGCAACGTCCAGAAAGCAAAAAAACAAACCCCAAAATGTGAAGGCATTTACAGAGGGGGTGGATTGCAGCATCAAACAAGAAACGTTACAGTCATTAGTCCATCCTCCCCTTCGGTTTGTCACCTCTACACCTCAAAGAAACCAACCCACCACCCAACCCCACCAAACAGAAAAAAAAGCAAGCAAAAGCAAAAGCAGCAGTTGAAACAGAAGAGATCAGGAACGTGACAATGTGAGCGATGGGAAATAAAGCAGGAAGGCCCCTCCTAATGAGTGAGGCGAGTCAGGTCTAGGAAGGAAGGATGGCAGATGCGTGTGAGAGAGGTGTCTGGTGATCAGCTTGTTGGTTTTACTCCTCTTTTCCCAGAAGACAGGGGAAAACTCAAAATCCTAGAGCTTGAGGCCAGCTCCTCAAAAAGGGTCCTACAGACAGCGTGCGACTGGGTAAAAAAGGACTGGTGGAATTCACTTCGCTGGGAGAGCGCAGCAGAGGACTTAGCCCAGAGACAGACCAGACACCTAGGTATGAGGAAAAGCATCTTGAGTGACTCGAACCGAATTAATTTGCTACAGAACAAACGTCCCGCTTCCGAGTATAGACTGCCCAGAAACCCCTCGGGATGGGGCTGTGGCTGGAACAACTGCCCCTATGACATGAGCCCAAAGGGTGTTTGCATCCTGGGTTTGACAGTACCTGGTGTTACCTCTGGTAACTGAATTAATGTCTTTTTCTGCCACAGCAGCTCCTGCCTTTCAGAAACACCCACCGTAAGGACTGTCCAACCTGAACGCCAGACCAGGGCTCACACAGTAAGGTGGGTGAATTCGAGGGGGGAGGAAAAAGAAGAAGGAGGAGGAGGAAAAAAAAGCGGCAAGCGGTTTGTTTGTTGTTTTTCCCCAGGCTTCAGGCTCTGCTTATATACACAAAAGACAATAAACATTCAGGACATTTCCAATGGTAATGAAGGTACCGTACCTGTGATGGTGGTAGGGATGGTGGTGGTAGTGGTGGTGGTTGTTGTGGGAGGAGGGATAGTTGTGGGGGGATCTGGATAAAATATAAAAAGGAAAATAATAAAAAAAGCAAATTAAGAAAAAACCAAGCAGAACACAACAGCGATCAGAGAAAAACAAGGACGCTAAGAAGCGGCATGGCTTTTCCTCCTCAAAAACCAGGTGGCAACTGCCCGTCTGGCTTTAGGGAAGGAGGGCCAGATCCTCAGCATCTGGACACTGGCTTCGAGCTCAACCTTCACCTCGGGAGCTGTGCACAGACTTTCTCCAGCTGGAGAATCTGGCCCCAAAACTCTTCCCCCCACCCACCCTGCCCTTTGACTTCTACAATGCTAAAAGAAATTAAAATAAAAACAAAAAATTAAGGGAAACCAAACAGAACCCAGCATCAATTAGTCAATGACAGAGAGAGAAATGGGATGGGAGAGGCATAAGAAAAATAAACCACACGCTTTCCACAACAAAAAGAACAATTTGCATGTACAGGGAGCGACACGGTGGTGCTTGGCTGGCCTTCTACATATACATTTGGAAATCGGGTGGGGGTTTGTGCCAAGGGCCCTGCTGTGGCTTAAAATGGGCCGAATGTCAGCAGCACGTGAATACATCGCGCACTTGTCCCAGGGCCCTTGAGTTTACCACTCTTGCTCTACGCATACATGTCAGCAGGACGCTAAAAACTACATCAGGGATAGCAGCGAATAGAAAAGAAGGAGAACATGCTCACTAAGCATCAATTTCAAGGCACGAAGAATCCCACCAAGGTCCTCCCAGCAAAGAAAAATCAAGCCTTTCCGGGCGGTTTCAGTTGCATGCTCATGCTGCTAGTCCTTAATGAGAAACACGGACATGGGGACGTTTCTCTCCCTGACTGATAACAGCCGATAGTCATTCTCGACCTGTTAAGGCTCAAAATGCTGCCGCTTTTCCCAGTATTTACCTTATGTACGGGGGCACCCCCTCAACCAAATTACTGGGCAGGAGAAGGTAGATATGAGAAGATGTAAAAGGAAAAAATAAATAATAATGTATCGATGCCCAGATGATCAAACTGAATGCGCTAAGTAGTCAGGGAGACTTTGAACTACAGATTCGAAATGTTTCGTGAGCTTTTGATTTTAGGCTTCCTCTACAGCATGTCAACTCTTCATCACTAAGACATCTGCTGCTCTTTTATCTTGAGCGAGCTCTCTCAGATTCCCCAATTAATACATCTGAACTTTTAATTATATGCTGCCCCTTTATCACGTCCCATACAACTTCCCCGAAGTTAAGAGCCGCTACCTTGCAGTTCGCTTTGCTGGGGAGCGATTATTTACGGTTAGATTGTAAGCGGTTACTGTCCTTCCCTTACATCAGAAGCTTCCCAGCCCCTACGCTTACGACAGGGCGCTTCTTACTCGCTCATCAATGCACTGGAGCAGTGGGGAGCGAGCGCAGCAGAACCGGGGGAAGCAAGGCCCTGGCCTTCCACCAGACTGCACGAGGGCAATGCTGTACAGCCGACTCTTCCCCCCAAATAAGCCCAAAAATAAACCCAACCCTCAGAACACCCCCCGGCCCATGTGTGTGCTGAATGTGCTAGAACTTTCCGGCAAACATGCCTGCCCACTCCCATGGGGAGGAAAAGCTAGAAGCAGATTTGTGTGTCAGTACGATTAGACGTGCCCAGGCTGCACGTGCAGAGGGGGAAGGCGTGTTAAGCACAGCTCAGCAGCAGTTATTTTGCAAGCCCCAGCTGCTGGCAGCCGTTTGCAAGTAAAACCCCATCTCTGACTCCAGACATACACATCACCTCGGTACAGAGACTACACCAGCCTTCCTGGAAGCGTGCCGGACCGCAGCCCTGCCGCGCTGTTGCTACTACCCTCTGACACCACATCCGAAATTCCCCCGCTTCCCACATTATGGTGACTTGGGGGAGCTTCTGCAGCGACAAGCGGCGAGGCAGAGGACGAGCAACGAGGCACATCCTCCCACCAACCTTCAACCCCATGCAGAGCTGTCTGCAAGGACAGGGATTCCCGTGCCACCAGTGCTTTTGCCATCTTCTAGGGGGAAAAGGTGCTGAGGGTTCAATGTCAATGCTCGATGCCAACTGCAGGAGTTTCCCTCAGCAACAACGCAAGCTCTGTACTATGCCAGAAGGCTTCAGATGATGGCCGCAGCGCAACCACTGCTTGCCACACCAACAGCTCTGGGTCTCTCCCTGTACGAGTTCAGGGTGGCAAAGATGCCTTATGCTGTCCAGAGTGCCGGATCCTAACAGAACACTCCCAAACACACAGGAACGGGACGCGACGGGTTACAAAACCATTACCTGAGTGCAACCTCCTGACAGATCATGAAGAGCTCTCTCCTAGGTGGCAAAAATGCCCGCCAGATGCCTGGAGTCCACAGGTTTTTGCCCCTTCAGAGTCCCGCCTTGGCTCTGCCCCTGTGGAATTAACCCTGAGGGGGAGCGTGGTCTAGTTTTCACCCGAAATGCCCAACCATTACCACAGGCATGCGAGTCACCCTGAGCGCTAAATGCCAGGTGGGCAACACAGGGAGGGTGGATCTCGCACCAACACAGGCACACCAAATGGGACAGGGATTGATGGCCCCTCGTCTGCAACCACTTTACAGCAGTGGCTGGCCGCAGCTCTAACCTTACCGGGAACTGCCTGCGTCTTGCTCCAGCACAAGTGTAAACAAGATGGTGGTTTTGGGAAGTTTTTTGGGGTTTTTAGTGCTGCAACCATACAAATTACTCCATTGTAAATGCATATCTGATCGCATTTTGCCAGCTGGCCTCTTCCGGAGCTACAGGTGCTAGGGAACTACCTGTATGATGTGGCAGATGGGTTTGCTTTCAGCTAGAGGCTACAGTTTTGGTCTTATCTTCCATTTTTTCAGCAAGTTTCTGAGACT
This sequence comes from Zapornia atra, assembly GCA_013400835.1. NCBI lineage: Eukaryota > Metazoa > Chordata > Aves > Gruiformes > Rallidae > Zapornia > Zapornia atra. The sequence continues at coordinate 187,329 of VZTU01025863.1, forward strand.
GGGCTGAAAACGGCTGGTGTGCAAGTGGTGCCTTGACAAGCAAAGTCAACTGGTTCTCTGGATAAGAGCGAGTGCAAGAGAACTCGGGCTGCAGAGCTTCAAGCGGCCGTTGCATGGAATGAACCTCAAACCAAAGCGTGTTACTGTCCCATCCGAGCAACAGGCAACCACCGCCGCGAGCTGAGCCTGGCCACGCGACAACCGCTCCTGAACAGACACAGTTCCAGTATGCAGCCCAAGGGACTTGCTTGTAATTCAGCTGGGGGATTGCTCTTCAAGCGCCTACCAAGCCTTTATGAGATGCAGCGCCCTGCGACAGGTGGTCTATAGCAATGGCAAAGCAACGGGGAGGAACTGAAGGATCAGAGTAGGTATGCAACAGCACTTTAAAAAGATGCCGAAGCACGTTTTGGCACCAGCTCGGCAGCCTCAGATGGGCTTCAGTTCAGAGGTCTCGTTCCTCCAGTTTCTTTACTGGTTTGCAATTGCCTGCAGATGCAGGCTGTCTCTTTGGCAATTTAACTTGCTAGTGAAAGTCCTGGAAAGAATTCCCCCCTGCCTCCCCCCACAGACCATTGCTGAAGACAGCAGAGAAGGAATTACGAAAAGGCAAAGGAATTATCAGAGAAGCCCTAGGAGAACCGTCAGGCCAGAGAACTGCACTGTTCTCCCCGTGCCCCTGCTCTGTGTTTTCCTTATGCTTTGCCAGCCAACACACGAGTGCTGTGGTGAGACCAGGAGCGCAGCTCTGGAGGAAGGAGCTCACTGGGCTCTATGCCCAAGGCACAACACTGAGACTTACAGAAGCAAAAGGAATGGTTTTCCAGCCCCTGCCCCAGCCCGGGATAACGTAGACGGTGTTGGGAGCTGCCTGGAAATCTTGCATTAAGCAAAAGGTTAACTTCTGTCAAAGCTTTCAGAGCGTGGTATGTTGCAATTACGTGTAAACGAGTCTAGAAGAACGGTGGTTTTTCTCACGTACCGTATACAAACAGCATGTAATCCGCATGTGATTTCCCCACCGCGTTTGAAGCCTCACAGCGGTATGTACCATTATCTGTTTTGTTTAGGTTACTAATGAGAAGGTTTGAACCAGACACTACAACGTGTTGAGGCATCTCATCATCTACTCTTAACCACCTCATGTCCGTAGGCCTACAGAGGAGGGAGAAAAAGAAACAATCACATTACTATTTTCCTATGGTAAAGATGGCATCTTCAATAGTTCATCCACAGACAGAAAGCCCAAACCAAGAAAAACTGTAAAGAAATAACACATACTTTTTTTTTTTCTTTTTTTTTCTTTTTTTTTTTTTTTTAAATGTGCTACTTAAGCCCAGATGCTGTCGGGCTTCCTCAATTTAAATTTACTTTAACCCCACAGGAAACCGTATCCAGACCTTAAATTTTCTGAAAACACTACTGCAAGCAGGAAGAAAGTTCATTAGTGGTTAATCATTCGCTTGTTCGGAAAGCCTGACATCTCTCGAGGCTGTGGACTCAACGTGCATCCACAGGGTGCTCAGGGTGTGGATCTGGATAGCACGGGGCAGAACAAGGACAACGTGTTTGTCAAGGCCGGACCCTTCCATGGAGCGACGGACCCGTTTGTTTCCCTCAGCAGTATCCATGCTGCTCGCTAAGCTGCGAGGAGAGAGGGACACCTTCTTCCTCTCCCCCCCATCCCGCCTGGCGACTGGCAGCCTCTTTTCCTGCACCCCTTCACTACCAGAACCGAACCAGTATGGTCTCTGCAGCATTTAGGGGATGACACTGGCCCACTTCTGGGTACCACCTGCCCCAGCAAGAAGAAAAAGGTGGCAGCTTTTGGGGTGACCCAACAACGAGCTCTACAGAGAGGAGGCTTACGCAACAGCAGTTGCAAAAACCCAAGGGTTATCAGCCACCCCCTCCAGCGTTTGCGAGCTGGGCTCTGCTGGGAGCCGGTGCTGCCAGAGGTTATCCCACACCACAGGTTTTCCCTAGCCTGCAGCTGTCACTGCATGGAACCTCCTGAACTTCCAACGTCCCCGGGACAGATACAACCCCAAGCAAAGCTGGGAAGGGGGTGGTCAAAGGTGTTGGCGCTGCCTGCTGCAAAATGATTTGGGTCACTGGCTCAGTGCTCCACTCCTTGCTTCTGAGCCATGGGCACAGGAGCCGCAGCATGGGCAGCACAACCTCCGGGGAGTGCAGAAATACAGTTTAAGCTCAGTACGGGTGGAACGGGCTTTGGGGCTCCTGGCTGGGGTTTGCTAAAAGCAATTTTGGAGAATTTCGTGAATTTGGAGAGCCAAGGTATCCTGCAGTGTGGGCTTCCCAGAGACCTGCCTTGCCCCGGGTGCCCTAACAGTGATCGTTTTGCCAGCTTCCTGCTTTTGTCGCAGGCACTTCTGCTTTCTGGTCTTTTGCTTCTCTCGGGGCTCCCCTCCCCCAGTGCAAAATTTGGCAGAGGAGCGATGGTGTTGAAACCGGAGAAACTTCCGTGTTGGTCTTAGACCTCCACAAAGGGTTTTATGAAATCTCTTTGTCTTAAAAACACGGAGCTTGAACCACAGCCCATTATTTTGCTGTCTATTCCCTCACGCTTTGAGAGACACGGGTGACGTGACCTACATAAGCCAATTCCTAGCACATTACTAGCATCGCCGTCACGTTAAGTGGCATGCTGCCGGGGAGATGCGTCTGTCTTATTTAACGTGTGTATGTCTTATTCACAGCCTGGAAGGGAAAAAAAAAAAAAGGAAGAAGAAAAAAAAAAATCCAACCAAAACCCGAAAAGGTAAAGAAGAAGCCTACTTGTTCAATTCCCCGATGATGGCAAATGGGATGGATGGCAGTTCTCCACAGGAGAAGGAATGCAAAGGGGCTCCGGCAGACTCTGAGCAGGGCATAGGTATTAAAAAGGACCTGAATTAAAACAGCCGGGCCCTAATGCGTGGGGAAGGGCGCAGCCTTCGTGCCACGCAGAAGAGACTGGGAAGCAGGAATCAACAAAGCAAATCTGGGACAGGAGGATGCCAGCACCCCAAACCTCCTTGGCTCTGGGCGCACTACCAAGGAGACGCTGACAGACTGCAGGGATGTTTGCAGAAATCTTATGAACATGACAGAAATTAAAAATAAAAGGAAAAAAAATAAAAGGATAGTAAATACTCGACAGCCATAAATCCAATTGGAAGAGGAAGTGGTGGGGGGGAGAAAAAAAAAGTCGACAAAATTTAAATTAGACCAACAATGAAAGCATGGAAGAAAATCTACCCTCCCTTGCCGGGATTTTCCTTATGCATACATGTCTTCAACTATCTAGGAAAGCCTCAAGGGCATGGCAAGAAGAGAGGAAAGAGTGAAACTTGCATTTCATAAAAAAACCCACACAGGGCACCAAAAAGGGAGAGGGAAATCATTGCATGGTCAGCACAGGCAGAGGACAGACTGCCTTACCTGGGGGGATCCACGCCACTTTTACAAGTACTCAAGTCTTCTCTGCCAGCCTTGTTGCGGCATACTAGGACCTCATTAAGACTCAAAATGTGGGCACTGGCAACAGATGGGTGCCCAAGCCCTTTCCGGGGCGGGGTGGGGGGAAGGGGTGTGCGGCTGCAGGACCCTTCCCTTCTACACCTGAGGGCGTGCTGCGCAGCGGCTGCAAAGAGCTCTGCCAGGAGCTCATCGAGCAGAAACCCCTTGGCCGGTAGCGATAGAGGAATCAAAGTAAATCAAAACAAGCTTCTTAATTGCATAGCAGGTGCTCAGGTGCAGAAAGCATCCCTCACACGCTGTGACATTGACTTCGACGCAGAGAACGGCGTTACCACTGTCTGCCATTGCAACAGAGGCCAAACAAGGTCGGCACGAGCCCGGCCCCACCAGACAACCTGGTCTGCCCTGGGGGAAGTGTCCAACTTACTGTGGCTTTCCAAAAGCTGCGCACGTCAGTTCGAGCGGCTCCCCTTCTCTCGTGAGGCCTTGCACCGGGTAATTCTGAGAAACCCGCACTTGAGGCTTATCTGCGGGACAAAAACAGTGCTTTGTAAATCCTCACACCACTTCGGACCAGACGCCCGCCCAGCGCGAGAGGTGGCCGGTGACGCCACCCTCCTCCAGCTCTTGGTGCCAATTGCTCGGCACTCCAGCCGAGGCACCACGCTTCCCCTGGAATTGTGTCTTGGCTGCACTGGAGTTTCTCTCTGGACTTGCTCAAGCTAAAAGGAACTCATTTGCCTTCACATTGAGGAGAAGCCAGAGATATCCGCAGCGCTGGGAGTCGATAGGTTTTATCGTGTGCCATGTATTACTGTGTGACAGCGCTCGGCATCCGCGCGGGCAAGTACGTTGGGCTTTGCAAGAGATGCTAGTTAGAAAGACAGAAAGAAGGCACAGCCTCTGCCACTGTTGTTTAAACAACATGAGGTTTTGGTTCGTCCAGATGAAGCTCTTCTACAGCCTGAAATAAACACAGAGAATTAAAGCATTTGCAGTTAGGGAGCCAGTTCAGAAACACTTCGGTGAGACCCTGCAGGAGTGGAGGAAAAAAGAAACCCCAAGAAAAAGCCGTACTACGAACCTGGAGTCCACAATTAAGAAATGCATTACCTCCCGCAAGTGAAACGCAGATTAAAAAGGCCGATCTAAGCTGTAGCTAAAATGTTATCAGCGCGAGAAATCAATTCAGTGCCACAAATGCCATTAAGCCCTGTACATTTTTCAGGAATTTACTCGACTGTAAGGAACAAAGGACGGCAAAAAATCAGTATGCATAAAGGTTGAAACCATTTAAATGTTTCTATTTCCTTTGAGAGTAACCGCTACCAAAAATATTGGCTTGCCGCATTTTATTAACTGTGTTTAACTCATTAACATGCTTCCTATGGAATAACAGAGATTTGGGAGGGAGGGTCTGGGGAGGTGGTGTGGAAATCTGTGTCAGGATTTAACCAATTTAAACTCTCATAATTTTCAGTAATGGAACACGCTACACGAGTAAATCCTCTCCTGAGATGACTGTACCACAAACATTTTATAAACTAATCCCCATTACAGATGCTTCTCGCAGCCATGGATCTCCGCAGGCTGGGAAGGGCGGCAGCTGACGAGGGACTGCGACGCTTTGGGGCATTGAGCCCTAAATTCCCTGGAAAACGTGGGAGGCTTTGGTGTGCCTGAAAACACGCCTGAGGCTTTGCGTGTGCAAAATACAGACATGCGCGAGCTGAGGCGGCACAGGGGGAAGGAGGTCCATCATGGGAGGGTGAAAGAGCCTCTGAGTGCAGCCTTGGGCAAGACACAAGAGTGGGAATGCAGGCTCCCCTGTGTCGTGGCCACGTCCGGTCCGGGTCTGGGAGGTGTGAGCAACACATGCGGGCAAGCCAAAAGCAGCACTGAAACACTGCACCGGGTTTGCACCCGCGAACGCCTGCACAGTGCACAAACACCCGATGAGGCAACCCAGGTGTTATGCAGCAAGTAAAGCACGAGCAGCATCTTAAAATG